>OX235264.1:31445738-31748058 GCA_944472135.2 Trichobilharzia regenti | reverse complement strand
TTCGATTGGTGAGTGTTCGCCTGTTCGCCTCCTTGGTCGTCGGTGTCTACCAACCACCCTTCCTTTCTTGTCTGTCACGTTGACGACTTCTTCTTCTTCCGGTGTCGTCGCTCCACCTGCAAGAGAGAAGGAGGAGCACAAGACACAGTCCGTCAGTCACGCGAACAGTCAGTCAGTCAGTCAGTCAGTCACTCAGTCACTCAGTCATCCAGACACTCAGTCAGTCAGTCAGTCAGATATGAATTCACTCAGTCAGTCAGAAATTCATGCAGGCTGCGTCTACGCTGATCCACTCACCGACAATACACCCACCAATCATTGTCCAAATACACCATGCATCAATTCACTCAAAATATGGAAGTAAGCCATCCATCTCGTCTCAGTCGTGTCTATGAAAATTCACCTCCCACAAAATCAACTACATCGAATGACATCTACATCTCACCAACTGATATTCCAATACTCCATCACACCAACACAAACACAACCGCACACACACACACACATGGACACACACGGACACAGATAAAGTCAGACACAGACACACACAGACCCACACACACACACATACACGGACACACACACAACCACATCCACATCCACACACAAAACACGCTCATCCACGCTGTCATCATCTGGTCGTCGACAAGCGAATCGACATGACGAGAATGAAGACGACTGACAGCGAGTGGTGGTGTTTGTGTTGGTGATGGTGATGGTGGTGTTGTTGGGATGACGACATTGTGACAGTGTGAATGGAATGAGGCGAATGAGACTTACCGATTGGTGAGTGTTCGCCTGTTCGCCTCCTTGGTCGTCGGTGTCTACCAACCACCCTTCCTTTCTTGTCTGTCACGTTGACGACTTCTTCTTCTTCCGGTGTCGTCGCTCCACCTGCAAGAGAGAAGGAGGAGCACAAGACACAGTCCGTCAGTCACGCGAACAGTCAGTCAGTCAGTCAGTCAGTCACTCAGTCACTCAGTCATCCAGACACTCAGTCAGTCAGTCAGTCAGATATGAATTCACTCAGTCAGTCAGAAATTCATGCAGGCTGCGTCTACGCTGATCCACTCACCGACAATACACCCACCAATCATTGTCCAAATACACCATGCATCAATTCACTCAAAATATGGAAGTAAGCCATCCATCTCGTCTCAGTCGTGTCTAGGAAAATTCACCTCCCACAAAATCAACTACATCGAATGACATCTACATCTCACCAACTGATATTCCAATACTCCATCACACCAAGACAAACAAAACAGCACACACACACACACACACATGGACACACACGGACACAGATAAAGTCAGACACAGACACACACAGACCCACACACACACACATACACGGACACACACACAACCACATCCACATCCACACACAAAACACGCTCATCCACGCTGTCATCATCTGGTCGTCGACAAGCGAATCGACATGACGAGAATGAAGACGACTGACAGCGAGTGGTGGTGTTTGTGTTGGTGATGGTGATGGTGGTGTTGTTGGGATGACGACATTGTGACAGTGTGAATGGAATGAGGCGAATGAGACTTACCGATTGGTGAGTGTTCGCCTGTTCGCCTCCTTGGTCGTCGGTGTCTACCAACCACCCTTCCTTTCTTGTCTGTCACGTTGACGACTTCTTCTTCTTCCGGTGTCGTCGCTCCACCTGCAAGAGAGAAGGAGGAGCACAAGACACAGTCCGTCAGTCACGCGAACATTCAGTCAGTCAGTCAGTCAGTCACTCAGTCACTCAGTCATCCAGACACTCAGTCAGTCAGTCAGTCAGATATGAATTCACTCAGTCAGTCAGAAATTCATGCAGGCTGCGTCTACGCTGATCCACTCACCGACAATACACCCACCAATCATTGTCCAAATACACCATGCATCAATTCACTCAAAATATGGAAGTAAGCCATCCATCTCGTCTCAGTCGTGTCTATGAAAATTCACCTCCCACAAAATCAACTACATCGAATGACATCTACATCTCGCCAACTGATATTCCAATACTCCATCACACCAAGACAAACACAACCGCACACACACACACACACGGACACACACGGACACAGATAAAGTCAGACACAGACACACACAGACCCACACACACACACATACACGGACACACACACAACCACATCCACATCCACACACAAAACACGCTCATCCACGCTGTCATCATCTGGTCGTCGACAAGCGAATCGACATGACGAGAATGAAGACGACTGACAGCGAGTGGTGGTGTTTGTGTTGGTGATGGTGATGGTGGTGTTGTTGGGATGACGACATTGTGACAGTGTGAATGGAATGAGGCGAATGAGACTTACCGATTGGTGAGTGTTCGCCTGTTCGCCTCCTTGGTCGTCGGTGTCTACCAACCACCCTTCCTTTCTTGTCTGTCACGTTGACGACTTCTTCTTCTTCCGGTGTCGTCGCTCCACCTGCAAGAGAGAAGGAGGAGCACAAGACACAGTCCGTCAGTCACGCGAACATTCAGTCAGTCAGTCAGTCAGTCACTCAGTCACTCAGTCATCCAGACACTCAGTCAGTCAGTCAGTCAGATATGAATTCACTCAGTCAGTCAGGAATTCATGCAGGCTGCGTCTACGCTGATCCACTCACCGACAATACACCCACCAATCATTGTCCAAATACACCATGCATCAATTCACTCAAAATATGGAAGTAAGCCATCCATCTCGTCTCAGTCGTGTCTATGAAAATTCACCTCCCACAAAATCAACTACATCGAATGACATCTACATCTCGCCAACTGATATTCCAATACTCCATCACACCAAGACAAACACAACCGCACACACACACACACACGGACACACACGGACACAGATAAAGTCAGACACAGACACACACAGACCCACACACACACACATACACGGACACACACACAACCACATCCACATCCACACACAAAACACGCTCATCCACGCTGTCATCATCTGGTCGTCGACAAGCGAATCGACATGACGAGAATGAAGACGACTGACAGCGAGTGGTGGTGTTTGTGTTGGTGATGGTGATGGTGGTGTTGTTGGGATGACGACATTGTGACAGTGTGAATGGAATGAGGCGAATGAGACTTACCGATTGGTGAGTGTTCGCCTGTTCGCCTCCTTGGTCGTCGGTGTCTACCAACCACCCTTCCTTTCTTGTCTGTCACGTTGACGACTTCTTCTTCTTCCGGTGTCGTCGCTCCACCTGCAAGATAGAAGGAGGAGCACAAGACACAGTCCGTCAGTCACGCGAACATTCAGTCAGTCAGTCAGTCAGTCACTCAGTCACTCAGTCATCCAGACACTCAGTCAGTCAGTCAGTCAGATATGAATTCACTCAGTCAGTCAGGAATTCATGCAGGCTGCGTCTACGCTGATCCACTCACCGACAATACACCCACCAATCATTGTCCAAATACACCATGCATCAATTCACTCAAAATATGGAAGTAAGCCATCCATCTCGTCTCAGTCATGTCTAGGAAAATTCACCTCCCACAAAATCAACTACATCGAATGACATCTACATCTCACCAACTGATATTCCAATACTCCATCACACCAAGACAAACAAAACAGCACACACACACACAACACAGGACACACACGGACACAGATAAAGTCAGACACAGACACACACAGACCCACACACACACACATACACGGACACACACACAACCACATCCACATCCACACACAAAACACGCTCATCCACGCTGTCATCATCTGGTCGTCGACAAGCGAATCGACATGACGAGAATGAAGACGACTGACAGCGAGTGGTGGTGTTTGTGTTGGTGATGGTGATGGTGGTGTTGTTGGGATGACGACATTGTGACAGTGTGAATGGAATGAGGCGAATGAGACTTACCGATTGGTGAGTGTTCGCCTGTTCGCCTCCTTGGTCGTCGGTGTCTACCAACCACCCTTCCTTTCTTGTCTGTCACGTTGACGACTTCTTCTTCTTCCGGTGTCGTCGCTCCACCTGCAAGAGAGAAGGAGGAGCACAAGACACAGTCCGTCAGTCACGCGAACATTCAGTCAGTCAGTCAGTCAGTCACTCAGTCACTCAGTCATCCAGACACTCAGTCAGTCAGTCAGTCAGATATGAATTCACTCAGTCAGTCAGAAATTCATGCAGGCTGCGTCTACGCTGATCCACTCACCGACAATACACCCACCAATCATTGTCCAAATACACCATGCATCAATTCACTCAAAATATGGAAGTAAGCCATCCATCTCGTCTCAGTCGTGTCTAGGAAAATTCACCTCCCACAAAATCAACTACATCGAATGACATCTACATCTCACCAACTGATATTCCAATACTCCATCACACCAAGACAAACAAAACAGCACACACACACACACACAGGACACACACGGACACAGATAAAGTCAGACACAGACACACACAGACCCACACACACACACATACACGGACACACACACAACCACATCCACATCCACACACAAAACACGCTCATCCACGCTGTCATCATCTGGTCGTCGACAAGCGAATCGACATGACGAGAATGAAGACGACTGACAGCGAGTGGTGGTGTTTGTGTTGGTGATGGTGATGGTGGTGTTGTTGGGATGACGACATTGTGACAGTGTGAATGGAATGAGGCGAATGAGACTTACCGATTGGTGAGTGTTCGCCTGTTCGCCTCCTTGGTCGTCGGTGTCTACCAACCACCCTTCCTTTCTTGTCTGTCACGTTGACGACTTCTTCTTCTTCCGGTGTCGTCGCTCCACCTGCAAGAGAGAAGGAGGAGCACAAGACACAGTCCGTCAGTCACGCGAACATTCAGTCAGTCAGTCAGTCACTCAGTCACTCAGTCATCCAGACACTCAGTCAGTCAGTCAGTCAGATATGAATTCACTCAGTCAGTCAGAAATTCATGCAGGCTGCGTCTACGCTGTTCCACTCACCGACAATACACCCACCAATCATTGTCCAAATACACCATGCATCAATTCACTCAAAATATGGAAGTAAGCCATCCATCTCGTCTCAGTCGTGTCTATGAAAATTCACCTCCCACAAAATCAACTACATCGAATGACATCTACATCTCGCCAACTGATATTCCAATACTCCATCACACCAAGACAAACACAACCGCACACACACACACACACGGACACACACGGACACAGATAAAGTCAGACACAGACACACACAGACCCACACACACACATAAACGGACACACACACAACCACATCCACATCCACACACAAAACACGCTCATCCACGCTGTCATCATCTGGTCGTCGACAAGCGAATCGACATGACGAGAATGAAGACGACTGACAGCGAGTGGTGGTGTTTGTGTTGGTGATGGTGATGGTGGTGTTGTTGGGATGACGACATTGTGACAGTGTGAATGGAATGAGGCGAATGAGACTTACCGATTGGTGAGTGTTCGCCTGTTCGCCTCCTTGGTCGTCGGTGTCTACCAACCACCCTTCCTTTCTTGTCTGTCACGTTGACGACTTCTTCTTCTTCCGGTGTCGTCGCTCCACCTGCAAGAGAGAAGGAGGAGCACAAGACACAGTCCGTCAGTCACGCGAACATTCAGTCAGTCAGTCAGTCACTCAGTCACTCAGTCATCCAGACACTCAGTCAGTCAGTCAGTCAGATATGAATTCACTCAGTCAGTCAGAAATTCATGCAGGCTGCGTCTACGCTGTTCCACTCACCGACAATACACCCACCAATCATTGTCCAAATACACCATGCATCAATTCACTCAAAATATGGAAGTAAGCCATCCATCTCGTCTCAGTCGTGTCTATGAAAATTCACCTCCCACAAAATCGACTACATCGAATGACATCTACATCTCACCAACTGATATTCCAATACTCCATCACACCAACACAAACAAAACAGCACACACACACACACACACATGGACACACACGGACACAGATAAAGTCAGACACAGACACACACAGACCCACACACACACACATACACGGACACACACACAACCACATCCACATCCACACACAAAACACGCTCATCCACGCTGTCATCATCTGGTCGTCGACAAGCGAATCGACATGACGAGAATGAAGACGACTGACAGCGAGTGGTGGTGTTTGTGTTGGTGATGGTGATGGTGGTGTTGTTGGGATGACGACATTGTGACAGTGTGAATGGAATGAGGCGAATGAGACTTACCGATTGGTGAGTGTTCGCCTGTTCGCCTCCTTGGTCGTCGGTGTCTACCAACCACCCTTCCTTTCTTGTCTGTCACGTTGACGACTTCTTCTTCTTCCGGTGTCGTCGCTCCACCTGCAAGAGAGAAGGAGGAGCACAAGACACAGTCCGTCAGTCACGCGAACAGACAGTCAGTCAGTCAGTCAGTCACTCAGTCACTCAGTCATCCAGACACTCAGTCAGTCAGTCAGTCAGATATGAATTCACTCAGTCAGTCAGAAATTCATGCAGGCTGCGTCTACGCTGATCCACTCACCGACAATACACCCACCAATCATTGTCCAAATACACCATGCATCAATTCACTCAAAATATGGAAGTAAGCCATCCATCTCGTCTCAGTCGTGTCTATGAAAATTCACCTCCCACAAAATCAACTACATCGAATGACATCTACATCTCGCCAACTGATATTCCAATACTCCATCACACCAACACAAACACAACCGCACACACACACACACGGACACACACACAGCCACATCCACATCCACACACAAAACACGCTCATCCACGCTGTCATCATCTGGTCGTCGACAAGCGAATCGACATGACGAGAATGAAGACGACTGACAGCGAGTGGTGGTGTTTGTGTTGGTGATGGTGATGGTGGTGTTGTTGGGATGACGACATTGTGACAGTGTGAATGGAATGAGGCGAATGAGACTTACCGATTGGTGAGTGTTCGCCTGTTCGCCTCCTTGGTCGTCGGTGTCTACCAACCACCCTTCCTTTCTTGTCTGTCACGTTGACGACTTCTTCTTCTTCCGGTGTCGTCGCTCCACCTGCAAGATAGAAGGAGGAGCACAAGACACAGTCCGTCAGTCACGCGAACATTCAGTCAGTCAGTCAGTCAGTCAGTCAGTCACTCAGTCATCCAGACACTCGTCAGTCAGTCAGTCAGTCAGATATGAATTCACTCAGTCAGTCAGAAATTCATGCAGGCTGCGTCTACGCTGATCCACTCACCGACAATACACCCACCAATCATTGTCCAAATACACCATGCATCAATTCACTCAAAATATGGAAGTAAGCCATCCATCTCGTCTCAGTCGTGTCTATGAAAATTCACCTCCCACAAAATCAACTACATTGAATGACATCTACATCTCACCAACTGATATTCCAATACTCCATCACACCAACACAAACACAACCGCACACGCACACGGACACACACGGACACAGATAAAGTCAGACACAGACACACACAGACCCACACACACACACACATACACGGACACACACACAACCACATCCACATCCACACACAAAACACGCTCATCCACGCTGTCATCATCTGGTCGTCGACAAGCGAATCGACATGACGAGAATGAAGACGACTGACAGCGAGTGGTGGTGTTTGTGTTGGTGATGGTGATGGTGGTGTTGTTGGGATGACGACATTGTGACAGTGTGAATGGAATGAGGCGAATGAGACTTACCGATTGGTGAGTGTTCGCCTGTTCGCCTCCTTGGTCGTCGGTGTCTACCAACCACCCTTCCTTTCTTGTCTGTCACGTTGACGACTTCTTCTTCTTCCGGTGTCGTCGCTCCACCTGCAAGAGAGAAGGAGGAGCACAAGACACAGTCCGTCAGTCACGCGAACAGTCAGTCAGTCAGTCAGTCAGTCACTCAGTCACTCAGTCATCCAGACACTCAGTCAGTCAGTCAGTCAGATATGAATTCACTCAGTCAGTCAGAAATTCATGCAGGCTGCGTCTACGCTGATCCACTCACCGACAATACACCCACCAATCATTGTCCAAATACACCATGCATCAATTCACTCAAAATATGGAAGTAAGCCATCCATCTCGTCTCAGTCGTGTATATGAAAATTCACCTCCCACAAAATCAACTACATCGAATGACATCTACATCTCACCAACTGATATTCCAATACTCCATCACACCAACACAAACACAACCGCACACACACACACACAGGACACACACGGACACAGATAAAGTCAGACACAGACACACACAGACCCACACACACACACACATACACGGACACACACACAACCACATCCACATCCACACACAAAACACGCTCATCCACGCTGTCATCATCTGGTCGTCGACAAGCGAATCGACATGACGAGAATGAAGACGACTGACAGCGAGTGGTGGTGTTTGTGTTGGTGATGGTGATGGTGGTGTTGTTGGGATGACGACATTGTGACAGTGTGAATGGAATGAGGCGAATGAGACTTACCGATTGGTGAGTGTTCGCCTGTTCGCCTCCTTGGTCGTCGGTGTCTACCAACCACCCTTCCTTTCTTGTCTGTCACGTTGACGACTTCTTCTTCTTCCGGTGTCGTCGCTCCACCTGCAAGAGAGAAGGAGGAGCACAAGACACAGTCCGTCAGTCACGCGAACAGTCAGTTAGTCAGTCAGTCACTCAGTCACTCAGTCATCCAGACACTCAGTCAGTCAGTCAGTCAGATATGAATTCACTCAGTCAGTCAGAAATTCATGCAGGCTGCGTCTACGCTGATCCACTCACCGACAATACACCCACCAATCATTGTCCAAATACACCATGCATCAATTCACTCAAAATATGGAAGTAAGCCATCCATCTCGTCTCAGTCGTGTCTATGAAAATTCACCTCCCACAAAATCGACTACATCGAATGACATCTACATCTCGCCAACTGATATTCCAATACTCCATCACACCAACACAAACACAACCGCACACACACACACACATGGACACACACGGACACAGATAAAGTCAGACACAGACACACACAGACCCACACACACACACATACACGGACACACACACAACCACATCCACATCCACACACAAAACACGCTCATCCACGCTGTCATCATCTGGTCGTCGACAAGCGAATCGACATGACGAGAATGAAGACGACTGACAGCGAGTGGTGGTGTTTGTGTTGGTGATGGTGATGGTGGTGTTGTTGGGATGACGACATTGTGACAGTGTGAATGGAATGAGGCGAATGAGACTTACCGATTGGTGAGTGTTCGCCTGTTCGCCTCCTTGGTCGTCGGTGTCTACCAACCACCCTTCCTTTCTTGTCTGTCACGTTGACGACTTCTTCTTCCTCCGGTGTCGTCGCTCCACCTGCAAGAGAGAAGGAGGAGCACAAGACACAGTCCGTCAGTCACGCGAACAGACAGTCAGTCAGTCAGTCAGTCACTCAGTCATCCAGACACTCAGTCAGTCAGTCAGTCAGATATGAATTCACTCAGTCAGTCAGAAATTCATGCAGGCTGCGTCTACGCTGATCCACTCACCGACAATACACCCACCAATCATTGTCCAAATACACCATGCATCAATTCACTCAAAATATGGATGTAAGCCATCCATCTCGTCTCAGTCGTGTCTATGAAAATTCACCTCCCACAAAATCAACTACATCGAATGACATCTACAT
This sequence comes from Trichobilharzia regenti, assembly GCA_944472135.2. Classification (NCBI taxonomy): domain Eukaryota; kingdom Metazoa; phylum Platyhelminthes; class Trematoda; order Strigeidida; family Schistosomatidae; genus Trichobilharzia; species Trichobilharzia regenti. Next base: position 31,738,361 of record OX235264.1, on the reverse strand, counting down.
CTCACCAACTGATATTCCAATACTCCATCACACCAACACAAACACAACCGCACACACACACACACACGGACACAGATAAAGTCAGACACAGACACACACAGACCCACACACACACACATACACGGACACACACACAACCACATCCACATCCACACACAAAACACGCTCATCCACGCTGTCATCATCTGGTCGTCGACAAGCGAATCGACATGACGAGAATGAAGACGACTGACAGCGAGTGGTGGTGTTTGTGTTGGTGATGGTGATGGTGGTGTTGTTGGGATGACGACATTGTGACAGTGTGAATGGAATGAGGCGAATGAGACTTACCGATTGGTGAGTGTTCGCCTGTTCGCCTCCTTGGTCGTCGGTGTCTACCAACCACCCTTCCTTTCTTGTCTGTCACGTTGACGATTTCTTCTTCTTCCGGTGTCGTCGCTCCACCTGCAAGAGAGAAGGAGGAGCACAAGACACAGTCCGTCAGTCACGCGAACATTCAGTCAGTCAGTCAGTCACTCAGTCACTCAGTCATCCAGACACTCAGTCAGTCAGTCAGTCAGATATGAATTCACTCAGTCAGTCAGAAATTCATGCAGGCTGCGTCTACGCTGATCCACTCACCGACAATACACCCACCAATCATTGTCCAAATACACCATGCATCAATTCACTCAAAATATGGAAGTAAGCCATCCATCTCGTCTCAGTCGTGTCTAGGAAAATTCACCTCCCACAAAATCGACTACATCGAATGACATCTACATCTCGCCAACTGATATTCCAATACTCCATCACACCAAGACAAACACAACCGCACACACATACACACGGACACAGATAAAGTCAGACACAGACACACACAGACCCACCCACACACACAACCACATCCACATCCACACACAAAACACGCTCATCCACGCTGCCATCATCTGGTCGTCGACAAGCGAATCGACATGACGAGAATGAAGACGACTGACAGCGAGTGGTGGTGTTTGTGTTGGTGATGGTGATGGTGGTGTTGTTGGGATGACGACATTGTGACAGTGTGAATGGAATGAGGCGAATGAGACTTACCGATTGGTGAGTGTTCGCCTGTTCGCCTCCTTGGTCGTCGGTGTCTACCAACCACCCTTCCTTTCTTGTCTGTCACGTTGACGACTTCTTCTTCTTCCGGTGTCGTCGCTCCACCTGCAAGAGAGAAGGAGGAGCACAAGACACAGTCCGTCAGTCACGCGAACATTCAGTCAGTCAGTCAGTCACTCAGTCACTCAGTCACTCAGTCATCCAGACACTCAGTCAGTCAGTCAGTCAGATATGAATTCACTCAGTCAGTCAGAAATTCATGCAGGCTGCGTCTACGCTGATCCACTCACCGACAATACACCCACCAATCATTGTCCAAATACACCATGCATCAATTCACTCAAAATATGGAAGTAAGCCATCCATCTCGTCTCAGTCGTGTCTAGGAAAATTCACCTCCCACAAAATCGACTACATCGAATGACATCTACATCTCGCCAACTGATATTCCAATACTCCATCACACCAACACAAACACAACCGCACACACACACACACACGGACACACACGGACACAGATAAAGTCAGACACAGACACACACAGACCCACACACACACACAACCACATCCACATCCACACACAAAACACGCTCATCCACGCTGCCATCATCTGGTCGTCGACAAGCGAATCGACATGACGAGAATGAAGACGACTGACAGCGAGTGGTGGTGTTTGTGTTGGTGATGGTGATGGTGGTGTTGTTGGGATGACGACATTGTGACAGTGTGAATGGAATGAGGCGAATGAGACTTACCGATTGGTGAGTGTTCGCCTGTTCGCCTCCTTGGTCGTCGGTGTCTACCAACCACCCTTCCTTTCTTGTCTGTCACGTTGACGACTTCTTCTTCTTCCGGTGTCGTCGCTCCACCTGCAAGAGAGAAGGAGGAGCACAAGACACAGTCCGTCAGTCACGCGAACAGTCAGTTAGTCAGTCAGTCACTCAGTCACTCAGTCATCCAGACACTCAGTCAGTCAGTCAGTCAGATATGAATTCACTCAATCAGTCAGAAATTCATGCAGGCTGCGTCTACGCTGATCCACTCACCGACAATACACCCACCAATCATTGTCCAAATACACCATGCATCAATTCACTCAAAATATGGAAGTAAGCCATCCATCTCGTCTCAGTCGTGTCTATGAAAATTCACCTCCCACAAAATCAACTACATCGAATGACATCTACATCTCGCCAACTGATATTCCAATACTCCATCACACCAACACAAACACAACCGCACACACACACACACGGACACAGATAAAGTCAGACACAGACACACACAGACCCACACACACACACAACCACATCCACATCCACACACAAAACACGCTCATCCACGCTGTCATCATCTGGTCGTCGACAAGCGAATCGACATGACGAGAATGAAGACGACTGACAGCGAGTGGTGGTGTTTGTGTTGGTGATGGTGATGGTGGTGTTGTTGGGATGACGACATTGTGACAGTGTGAATGGAATGAGGCGAATGAGACTTACCGATTGGTGAGTGTTCGCCTGTTCGCCTCCTTGGTCGTCGGTGTCTACCAACCACCCTTCCTTTCTTGTCTGTCACGTTGACGACTTCTTCTTCTTCCGGTGTCGTCGCTCCACCTGCAAGAGAGAAGGAGGAGCACAAGACACAGTCCGTCAGTCACGCGAACAGTCAGTTAGTCAGTCAGTCACTCAGTCACTCAGTCATCCAGACACTCAGTCAGTCAGTCAGATATGAATTCACTCAGTCAGTCAGAAATTCATGCAGGCTGCGTCTACGCTGATCCACTCACCGACAATACACCCACCAATCATTGTCCAAATACACCATGCATCAATTCACTCAAAATATGGAAGTAAGCCATCCATCTCGTCTCAGTCGTGTCTATGAAAATTCACCTCCCACAAAGTCAAATACATCGAATGACATCTACATCTCACCAACTGATATTCCAATACTCCATCACACCAACACAAACACAACCGCACACACACACACACACGGACACACACGGACACAGATAAAGTCAGACACAGACACACACAGACCCACACACACACACAACCACATCCACATCCACACACAAAACACGCTCATCCACGCTGTCATCATCTGGTCGTCGACAAGCGAATCGACATGACGAGAATGAAGACGACTGGCAGCGAGTGGTGGTGTTTGTGTTGGTGATGGTGATGGTGGTGTTGTTGGGATGACGACATTGTGACAGTGTGAATGGAATGAGGCGAATGAGACTTACCGATTGGTGAGTGTTCGCCTGTTCGCCTCCTTGGTCGTCGGTGTCTACCAACCACCCTTCCTTTCTTGTCTGTCACGTTGACGACTTCTTCTTCTTCTTCCGGTGTCGTCGCTCCACCTGCAAGAGAGAAGGAGGAGCACAAGACACAGTCCGTCAGTCACGCGAACAGACAGTCAGTCAGTCAGTCACTCAGTCACTCAGTCATCCAGACACTCAGTCAGTCAGTCAGATATGAATTCACTCAGTCAGTCAGAAATTCATGCAGGCTGCGTCTACGCTGATCCACTCACCGACAATACACCCACCAATCATTGTCCAAATACACCATGCATCAATTCACTCAAAATATGGAAGTAAGCCATCCATCTCGTCTCAGTCGTGTCTATGAAAATTCACCTCCCACAAAATCGACTACATCGAATGACATCTACATCTCACCAACTGATATTCCAATACTCCATCACACCAACACAAACACAACCGCACACACACACACACACGGACACACACGGACACAGATAAAGTCAGACACAGACACACACAGACCCACACACACACACATACACGGACACACACACAACCACATCCACATCCACACACAAAACACGCTCATCCACGCTGTCATCATCTGGTCGTCGACAAGCGAATCGACATGACGAGAATGAAGACGACTGACAGCGAGTGGTGGTGTTTGTGTTGGTGATGGTGATGGTGGTGTTGTTGGGATGACGACATTGTGACAGTGTGAATGGAATGAGGCGAATGAGACTTACCGATTGGTGAGTGTTCGCCTGTTCGCCTCCTTGGTCGTCGGTGTCTACCAACCACCCTTCCTTTCTTGTCTGTCACGTTGACGACTTCTTCTTCTTCCGGTGTCGTCGCTCCACCTGCAAGAGAGAAGGAGGAGCACAAGACACAGTCCGTCAGTCACGCGAACAGTCAGTTAGTCAGTCAGTCACTCAGTCACTCAGTCATCCAGACACTCAGTCAGTCAGTCAGTCAGATATGAATTCACTCAATCAGTCAGAAATTCATGCAGGCTGCGTCTACGCTGATCCACTCACCGACAATACACCCACCAATCATTGTCCAAATACACCATGCATCAATTCACTCAAAATATGGAAGTAAGCCATCCATCTCGTCTCAGTCGTGTCTATGAAAATTCACCTCCCACGACATAAACTACATCGAATGACATCTACATCTCGCCAACTGATATTCCAATACTCCATCACACCAACACAAACACAACCGCACACACACACACACGGACACAGATAAAGTCAGATACAGACACACACAGACCCACACACACACACATACACGGACACACACACAACCACATCCACATCCACACACAAAACACGCTCATCCACGCTGCCATCATCTGGTCGTCGACAAGCGAATCGACATGACGAGAATGAAGACGACTGGCAGCGAGTGGTGGTGTTTGTGTTGGTGATGGTGATGGTGGTGTTGTTGGGATGACGACATTGTGACAGTGTGAATGGAATGAGGCGAATGAGACTTACCGATTGGTGAGTGTTCGCCTGTTCGCCTCCTTGGTCGTCGGTGTCTACCAACCACCCTTCCTTTCTTGTCTGTCACGTTGACGACTTCTTCTTCTTCCGGTGTCGTCGCTCCACCTGCAAGAGAGAAGGAGGAGCACAAGACACAGTCCGTCAGTCACGCGAACAGTCAGTCAGTCAGTCAGTCACTCAGTCACTCAGTCATCCAGACACTCAGTCAGTCAGTCAGTCAGATATGAATTCACTCAATCAGTCAGAAATTCATGCAGGCTGCGTCTACGCTGATCCACTCACCGACAATACACCCACCAATCATTGTCCAAATACACCATGCATCAATTCACTCAAAATATGGAAGTAAGCCATCCATCTCGTCTCAGTCGTGTCTATGAAAATTCACCTCCCACAACATCAACTACATCGAATGACATCTACATCTCGCCAACTGATATTCCAATACTCCATCACACCAAGACAAACACAACCGCACGCACACACACACGGACACAGATAAAGTCAGACACAGACACACACAGACCCACACACACACACATACACGGACACACACACAACCACATCCACATCCACACACAAAACACGCTCATCCACGCTGCCATCATCTGGTCGTCGACAAGCGAATCGACATGACGAGAATGAAGACGACTGACAGCGAGTGGTGGTGTTTGTGTTGGTGATGGTGATGGTGGTGTTGTTGGGATGACGACATTGTGACAGTGTGAATGGAATGAGGCGAATGAGACTTACCGATTGGTGAGTGTTCGCCTGTTCGCCTCCTTGGTCGTCGGTGTCTACCAACCACCCTTCCTTTCTTGTCTGTCACGTTGACGACTTCTTCTTCTTCTTCCGGTGTCGTCGCTCCACCTGCAAGAGAGAAGGAGGAGCACAAGACACAGTCCGTCAGTCACGCGAACATTCAGTCAGTCAGTCAGTCACTCAGTCATCCAGACACTCAGTCAGTCAGTCAGTCAGATATGAATTCACTCAGTCAGTCAGAAATTCATGCAGGCTGCGTCTACGCTGATCCACTCACCGACAATACACCCACCAATCATTGTCCAAATACACCATGCATCAATTCACTCAAAATATGGAAGTAAGCCATCCATCTCGTCTCAGTCGTGTCTATGAAAATTCACCTCCCACAAAATCGACTACATCGAATGACATCTACATCTCGCCAACTGATATTCCAATACTCCATCACACCAACACAAACACAACCGCACACACACACACACGGACACAGATAAAGTCAGACACAGACACACACAGACCCACACACACACACAACCACATCCACATCCACACACAAAACACGCTCATCCACGCTGTCATCATCTGGTCGTCGACAAGCGAATCGACATGACGAGAATGAAGACGACTGACAGCGAGTGGTGGTGTTTGTGTTGGTGATGGTGATGGTGGTGTTGTTGGGATGACGACATTGTGACAGTGTGAATGGAATGAGGCGAATGAGACTTACCGATTGGTGAGTGTTCGCCTGTTCGCCTCCTTGGTCGTCGGTGTCTACCAACCACCCTTCCTTTCTTGTCTGTCACGTTGACGACTTCTTCTTCTTCCGGTGTCGTCGCTCCACCTGCAAGAGAGAAGGAGGAGCACAAGACACAGTCCGTCAGTCACGCGAACAGTCAGTCAGTCAGTCAGTCACTCAGTCACTCAGTCATCCAGACACTCAGTCAGTCAGTCAGTCAGATATGAATTCACTCAGTCAGTCAGAAATTCATGCAGGCTGCGTCTACGCTGATCCACTCACCGACAATACACCCACCAATCATTGTCCAAATACACCATGCATCAATTCACTCAAAATATGGAAGTAAGCCATCCATCTCGTCTCAGTCGTGTCTATGAAAATTCACCTCCCACAAAATCGACTACATCGAATGACATCTACATCTCGCCAACTGATATTCCAATACTCCATCACACCAAGACAAACACAACCGCACACACACACACACGGACACAGATAAAGTCAGACACAGACACACACAGACCCACACACACACACATACACGGACACACACACAACCACATCCACATCCACACACAAAACACGCTCATCCACGCTTTCATCATCTGGTCGTCGACAAGCGAATCGACATGACGAGAATGAAGACGACTGGCAGCGAGTGGTGGTGTTTGTGTTGGTCATGGTGATGGTGGTGTTGTTGGGATGACGACATTGTGACAGTGTGAATGGAATGAGGCGAATGAGACTTACCGATTGGTGAGTGTTCGCCTGTTCGCCTCCTTGGTCGTCGGTGTCTACCAACCACCCTTCCTTTCTTGTCTGTCACGTTGACGACTTCTTCTTCTTCCGGTGTCGTCGCTCCACCTGCAAGAGAGAAGGAGGAGCACAAGACACAGTCCGTCAGTCACGCGAACAGTCAGTCAGTCACTCAGTCACTCAGTCATCCAGACACTCAGTCAGTCAGTCAGTCAGATATGAATTCACTCAGTCAGTCAGAAATTCATGCAGGCTGCGTCTACGCTGATCCACTCACAGACAATACACCCACCAATCATTGTCCAAATACACCATGCATCAATTCACTCAAAATATGGAAGTAAGCCATCCATCTCGTCTCAGTCGTGTCTAGGAAAATTCACCTCCCACAAAATCAACTACATCGAATGACATCTGCATCTCGCCAACTGATATTCCAATACTCCATCACACCAACACAAACACAACCGCACACCCACACACACATGCACACACAGAGGACCCTCTTCCACCCTCTCATCTTCCGGTTGTCGACAAGTTAATGGTCTTTGGGAGAGTGGAGACTTCTAATATCGATTTTTGGTTTTTGTGTTTTTGATTTTTTTCATTTATATTTTTTTCTTTCTCCTTCTTTTTCGCCTAATTCTGTTATTTCCTCAATTCCTATTGGTAATATATATAATTTGTTCCCACCCTTCTATCTTTAAGTTTTAATAATTTTTCTCATATATTTTTTCTCATATGAATTATGTCACAACTTTCTTAGAATTTTCTTCTTGACTATGGCAATAAACCGTCGTCTTATTTCGCATCTGATTTAAATTTTTCAGTTACACTCCTATTATTATTGCTGAATGTACATTATCCTTTATTAAATTTTTATTCAAATATCCAATCGATTCCACGCATGTACATAAGTGAAAGAGAACACATAGTTCATTTTTATTACTTTGTCATTGTTTTTGGATTTTCTTTTTTCTACCGTGTAATCTGCACTTGGCCGTCCAGCACTTGCATACTACCTGCTTCTTAGACACTTTGCTTTTTAGGACTCTCGCCGAGCATGCACATGGTCTGAAGTTCGACCGCCTGCCGACACACACCTGATATCTATGGTCTGCCTTCAAAATTTGGGCTACCGATATCACATGATGAAAATTTCATACTTGTAGCAAAATATGGCGTGGAATCAAGCTGTGATCAAAAAATAAAATAGAAACTAAATATGCTCTAGATTAGCGCCCCTTTCATTTTATTTCGGATATCTGTAACTTTGCCTGTTTTTTCCTACTCTACACAAATATATATATATATTTATAAAGTGAAGTACTGTTTTATGAAACATGTATAGACATATAGTTAAAAAGGACATAACAGTTTGGAATTCCAATATAGCTAAGCTGTTTGTATCGATCCAATATGCTCACTTCTCCTTCCAGAGATAACTTTCCCAACCTTTGAAATATCCTGCTTCACACCACCAATGTTCAAGTGTCGATGTCCGCCTACCAATCACGATAAATGAAAGAGTCGGAGTCAGTGAAGATATTCATATTTCTGTCTAGTTAACAATTACCACTTTATGCGTCCTGAGTCATAACACTTCGTAGTTTTCTCTCAAAGCTAAATCAGTACTAAGCAGCTGAAAATATCACAATGACAAATTAGATTTTGTAACTATGTCACAGGTTTCGCACATCAACACAATCGTACAGTATGATATAGTGCTTTCACTTTAGAAATATTTAATAAAATATTGCGTAAATGTGTAAATCCAGTTTATGTTGTCAAAGGATTGCTTGAGTGCATTTCATTCACTTTATTCTGTGTTAACGTTAGAGAATCTCAAACATTTTTTCTAGTCCCTGACAATCACCAAGTGTCTTTGCATCTAACATGTCCATCCAGTAGATTGGAAAATGACTTCAACTTACATGGATTATACTGAGACAGGCATTTTGCTTTGAAATTGATGGATATCGACTTCAGTTCATGATCTACTGGGACCAGATGTGCAATTGGTATGTTACGACTGATATCACTTGTGTTTAACGAAGGTACTGATTAAATGAAATCAAAAAGAACAAAAGAATTGTGGTTACTTTCAAATTATTATCAAGCAGAACAAGAGTATTAAATAATTTTTGACAAACACAGTCAATTCTCCACATTTTCATCTGTACAGACAACTATGTCATTAACTGTTTACTCTTCAAAGCACTTATTGAACATGGCTTTAAGTCGGACTAATTTTCTCTTCAATAGCTACATGTAATATACACCAGACCTGAGTTTTCATCTTTCTACTGATTACTCGTGGTCAGACTGCAACATATACACAACACCATAATGTTCAAATGCATGACACATTTACCAGGAGTATAACATCAGTAAGAAGAGTTAGACAGCGTTTTACTGCCTTCTGTTCGATGACTGACGGAGGCAAACATCACAGTCGCTTTGTCAAACAGTTGTATAACACCAAATAGAAGTGAAGATTAACATCTGAAAAAATTTAAAATACTTACTCGATTTGGGATCGGAGCAATTCACACTCCTTGCTGATCTACAGAAGTGAAGTGAAAGTGATTTCACTGGATTGACAATTTGTGAGACATTTGAAGTTGCAATCAACAGATTGTTCCCATCACCTTCATGAATAAGACATTAAAATTTATATTAGAGATGAATACATTTTGAAAATGTCTCAGTAATGTTTCATATCAGTGAATAGATAACAAATGGATATAAAAATACTCATGCGACTACAGTGTGACATCGTTGCAAAACGCTTACTCAAGTTGGTGATAAATGAAAATAAACCCACCGAAGATTTCTTTCAGCACTTATAGCAATCAAGTAATCTCTGCACAAATAAGTAGAATGCAAATGAAGTCATAACACCCCATTTTCAGCCTGTTCGTTTGCATCCAGGACAATGTTTACTTGTTTCACTTGAGGATGAAGCTATCTATTTATGCATAACCTGTCCCACATTTTAGACACTTTCTGTGTCACATAGAAATGTAACTAGAATACTTTCTATTGCAGAAGATGTCTAACATTGATGCTGGAGGAATGAAACCTCCTGATTGCACTTTGTTCACTACAATAGGAAACTCCTAATAGCCTGACAAAATTTTATGAAACCAAGATCATTCAGAGTATACGGAATTCTGTGTGGATTCTATTCTCCAATTCATGAATTCAGAACTTCAAATTTGTTTGAGATACCGTCACATGCTTATCTCCAACATAAGTAGAAGCAATTAAAATGTAGGAAGCTATCGAATCACTAACACTACACTATTCTATTAAATTATTATTCTAAATCATACGCAACACAAACAACTAGTCATTGTTGGTCTAAGTGTCATCTACACAGAGAATACTCTCCACCCTACAGCCATTTATAAATACCACTTTCAGATACAAATGTAAATGCAGATTTAAATCTGAAAATACCTTCAGTAATGCTTCCTTATTTGCTGGTTATAAATACGTATCATTAAATGTCATTCTCCAAATATACAGTGGATGAACATTCAGATTCTGGAATTTGGGATTCCCAGTCTTAAAAATCGGAAGTTCCTTGTCTAGGATAGATCTTTTCGTAGACTAATACTCTCATAGTTTTCACACTTAATGAACACTTTACATTAGAGTGTTACGATCATATAGTGAGAACGATAATCCTTTACTTAGAAAAAAGGTATGCACTGTGTAGTGAAAGCAGATAAATCAGTACTAACGAATTAATTACGATAACAGACTGAAATTCAGACATGATAGAGAAGATTTGTAGCTCAGGTGGATGATTTTGATGAAGCTTTCAAAGCTTCACAAATCAACCATCCAGCTCAGAGAACACAATCACATCAAAAGACTGAAATTCATCTTCACCAGGAGTTAGTGTTTAATGTTGTAAAGAATGAATGAACTCGTTACCGATTTTATTGCTCATACTCACCTAAATGACAATATTCTACTACACTAGAATTCAAAATTTCCTAAATTTAAAAAGTGAAGTGCACAGTATATTAACACTCCTTATGTTATATAGCTGATAGACAATGGAATCAAGGGCAATTCCTTCCTCCAAATTTAGAAAGTCGGTTAAACCAATATCTCAGTGAACAAACGATTTTACACAAATTATGGATATCTTCAATGCATCAGTTCTAGGAGCTTCTATTTCGGTGCATCGTAAGATATATAGGTTATAATTAATCGCATATACATATATTTTTGTATATATCGGGTTACTCATTTTCCGAACAAAGTCTACAGTGAAACCAAAGAATTCATTGAATCGAGTTTCAATTAGAATAGTCTGTCTAAAGACACGTCAATAACATGCTATACATCTCACAAACTACTTAACTCATGATTACAACAGTATCAAAAGTTAAACAAATACACGAAAATTAAATCTCTCTCCCCCTCTATAGCTTACCTTTACGACGAACCACACTTCTACATTCATTTTGGATGATTTGTAGACATAGTGTTACTAGGATTAGCTGAAATGTAAATAAGAAGTTAGATCATTTTTAAACTGGAGTAAAACTTCCTACCTTAGTACAAATGTTTAACATTACAACTTAAAGTATAATTATTTCAGTTGGGTATATATATACTAATTATGCTGAGAAGAGAATCCAATCCAGTTCAATAAGCCACTTTGTTCGTGGTCAATACAGCAGTTAGGCATAACCTCAAGTAAAACTAATCACTAATATTACTATTACTATTATTATTGTTATTTTCATTATTATTATTATCATTATTATTCTTATTATTAGTGAATAGGAGAAGTGAGTTATTAATATTCGGTAATTCATGTGTCTAAAGGATTTATTAACATCGATAATAATTATTAGATTTACTTAAGAAAAATTTTCAATAAGTACGTTTTTGTTTACAATATTATTCAGTGACTAATCAATCCTCCAAGAAACAATCCAAACCATCAACCATGTTAACATATTTAGGTTCGAAAGAGAAGACTGATGTGAAAGCATATCTTTGAATTCACCAGTTTAAGCAAACAAGTCTCATCAGTTTGTGGCGATAAATGTTGTTTGATAGTCACGTCTAGGCATCAGTCCGCAATCCTCAATCACATGTTCCGAACATATAGTTCTCACACTATAAATGAGCGTCTTTGGCGAATTTATTTTGTACTGGAGAGGGAAGATGCCATGAGAATAAATATACCACCCCATCCACCTACTTTTCTGGTTTAGGTTGCTTTTTATATTAACATCTGGTCTTCTTGTAATAAGCACGTCTAAGAAGACAAATCTACCCTAAAACTCTTCTTCACATGGGAATTCGATTGCTGGATGCACTTCATTGGAATGAATGATGACTGTAGCCAGCTTATCTAAGTTGTTTTTGCAAAGGATGATTTTATAATATTCATATGTTGACAAAAAATACCTGAATTTTCTGATACAACTGATCAACCGATCGTCTCCTGAATGGCCCAGTGAAGCAAAAATTGTTAACACATCCTTAAAAATTTGGTTGACATCGTAAATGTCGTTGAAGAAAAGAAGACGAAATTTTCGGTTTAAAATGATATCAATCCAATTCACAGGTTCTCATCAGCTGCAGGTTGCATGAAAATACAATGGTTATATGGATAATAATAACATACTTTAATGTTTAAGTTGTAGTAGAGAAGAAATACTACATAACTGATGCATCCAAAATGTGAGCATTACAATTTCTAGTTTAAGCTTTCATCATCAATTTATTAATTAATGCAATTAATGTAATCAAAGTGAAAATTCAGTTACCAAGGGAGTGAGAGATTAATCACATTCTCTTTCTGTCTAGTTGGTTTGAATCATTTGATTGCGATTGCTTCAGCAAATCGTAGTAAATTTGCTGTCCGTTGTCTATTTATTATTTTGAAGGAGTTAGAAATCCCTACGCGATAACCAGTATCAACAAGATGTCTGATAATTGCACTCTGAGAGCAATTGCTTCCTTTCAGGCACAAGTTTTTTGGAATATGTTCAGAAAGCCGGATAGAATCCCTTGTTTCCTTCCTTCCAATGTGCTTGCTCCCGCAAATGTACGTAAATTCACAAACGCAACTGGAGGTGACATCAGCAAAGTCATGAGAAAAAGACACAAACAGCGAAAAAAATTTTCTTTTCGACGATTCATTTCCATGAGCTGTACAATCGTAATTATAATTAACACAGAAATTTTTTTACGGTTGTACAGCTCATGAAAATGAATCGTCGAAAAGAAAATTCTCTTCGCTGTTTGTGCCTTTTTCTTATGACCCAATATGGGAATATTTTGTTCAAATCAGCAGAGTGTTTATCCAGTTTTGAGTGGCTTATAGAAGAAGTAGTGCTGTATAATGTTATGAGTTTAGCTGCAGGGAAGCTTCCTTTTATTGCAGCTTTCATCCTCTTGTCGATCTTTTGTGTCACTGCATCTCCTATGAATGGGGGATAAATAACTACTTTCTTCTTTTCTGTAGTTGGGTGTTTTTCTTTATCTTTTTCTCTGCAATACTTTGTATAAATTCCTTTGGGTGTCCATTTTCTCTTAAAGACTTCTCGACGAAACCTAATTCTTCCACTTACTTGTTGGGTGAACATAGCTTCCTGGCTCTGTCGTAAGAATTCCTCACTTATCCACGTTTATGGCTTATAGTGAAGAAATAGTGAACATATTGCCCACTTCTGGTGTTTTTTCTATAGCTGGACTTTTCGATCGTACCATCCTTTGTTCTTTCTCTATTTAGATCCAAGAAACTGAAATTGTTATTATGTTCATATTCCATGGTGAATTTGATGTTTTGATGGGTATCATTGAGGCAATCATATAACGCCGATGCGTGATCCATGTCGCTGCAAACAACAAATGTATCATCAACATAACAGCAATAGTAAGTTGTGCCATCGATAACAGAGCTTACTTGTGTCTGTTTGAGGTACCCAATGAAGATATAAGCCAGAATATCTCTAGGGGGTGAATCCATCAATCTGTCAGTGACGTAAGGTAACTCAGCAAGTCTTTCATCTTTTAACATAACCACAAGAAGACTACCTCTGCTTCGCCATTACAGCTTGTAATTACCAACCTTTAGTCACTTATGAAATCACAGACTAACTTCTCGTGTTCATTTGTGAGAGCACACAATCATTTTGTTTCTTGCAATATTGACAATATCATTCTATTAAAATGGGCAGCGAGCGTGCGAATTGCAGACTGCGGAATGAAGACACATCACTTTACAAGGCTGATGCGACTGTGTCTATCGCAATATCTTACAATTAGAGAAATTACTTGGAGTTGCACTCTATTCACTCAATACTACTATAATTGTGGACCCACCATTCAGGGTCTGCCGAGGAATTGGTGGCTACTGGTTTATCTACTAGTTTGAACTGTTATCTAATGACGATCTACCGACATAACATATACCTCTTCGATTCTTTCATCCTAATGTTTCAATGTTATGAAAACACATTTATCTTGTCTATGACAATAAACCCTAACGAATACGGATACATAATAAAGCTACCAAAGTTGATGAAAACATTTCTACATTCAAATGACAATTTAACATGTAGAAGAAACGGATACAGTGTATCCATTACTCTGACAGTCTTCCATGATCAGTCGTCCATCAGTCATACTATTAACCGGTATGTCCTTAAATCAACGATTATTAATCGGGATATCCAAACCCATTAACCAGTAAGTTGGATCACACAGTTGAACAAGTTCAGCGTCACAGCAATATGTTCATTAGAGAAATGATACCATCATTAAAAATCCACAGCATCCCGTTTACTATGATGCGTAAAAACTCTCATTGTAACAAATACAACACAGTATTCAGCGAAGAGACCCCTTAACAGCAAATCAATTATCAAGCTGTACAATCAGACACAATTTTTTCATTGAAAGCTCTATACGATGAGGGAAGGAAAACAAAGAGTGAGTTTAATGCTAGAGTTAGACTACCTAACAAGAACTCGGAATCATGTAGATCGGGAAGTTGGCAGGAGTCGACAGGAAGCCGTAGGCCCAGTTTCTGGGTGACTTTGTAGTCCGAACTCACGTCACCCAGATTTAAAGTCACTGACGCTATAACTCAGTCATATAGGTAAATAATTCCTGCTGACGAGTCCAAGCTGTCCCACAACTTAGATCCAACAATTCAATGGGAATTGAAAGTGCACTGCGATGATGAGTCCCACGGCTTTCTGAGCATATTTCAGACTTGACTGAGTAAATTAAGTTACAACCACCAAACGTAGTCAAATGACACTGGTTCACATGCCAGTGACCATAGTTGTATTGCTAACAGACAAAATAAATGAGACGAAAAACAAAATTAGATGTTAAAGTGTTAGTTTGTATGGATTTGATTGGTTACAGGATTTCATCATGAGCTACCATTGGTTAGAGAACCATTGGAAAACCTGGGAGTACTGGACAACTGTTTCGTCCCAGTAATGCACTCTTCATCAGTACGCACCCATCGAGGTTCGAACCCAGGATCTTCTGGTTACAAGGCGAACTCGTAGGCCATTGGGCCACTAGGATCCAATCCAATGCCCCATGAGTTCTAACTTATGCCAATTCACGAAATAGTGCGACCCCTAGACAATGTCTAGATATTATCCTCTACTAACACACATTCTCCTTTTAATTGGTCTCAGCTCAATTTCATCGATTCACCATTGCTCTCTCTCTCTCTCGATACTCTCGCTAGGCTATCGTATGAAGCAGCGATTATTCTCCTGATTAAGTGACTGCCACCAACACCCGGACTAAAGATTAACTGAACCAGTGGATAACACTTTTGCATTTGAAACGATGAGTACTGGATTCCAGCCTCAGTGAGAACACCATAACTCACCAGGGACTGCATGCGCACCCAGCTAACAAGCCAGAAGTAAAACAGAATGCGTATTCTCGATTCTACCGCCGGTCTCAGTCAACAAAAGTAATATCGAAATGCAACTAAGTAGCAATAATGAATGAATCGTCACAGCATAGATAAACTTTTCAACACTTTCGTCAGTATCATATCCATATCCAGAAACTGTCGAAGTATTAAAACTGTGTCAGTGTAGTCTTGTGAACCTCCAGGTCCCGTTTGCATTTTTCTGAGTCCTATTCAGTTTTCGTAATATTTTACAGCCTAAAATCTTAGATGATATGCTGGTCGGACTGGTAGCTATCAGAGAAAGATTTTATATACAGACTGGAGTGATCAATGAGATACACCGATCCCTTGCAACTATGCCGAATTCTTATACCTTAGTCGGTGTGGTCAATAATTCTCAGTCAACATGTTTGGGCACGTTTGAATTCACACCAACACGGTCTACTGCTTTGAGGACAGTATTCGCAGTTAAAACCCTAAAATTAACTTTGATTAATCATCATTGTAAACAATTATTTTTATATATTAATGAATAGCATTAGGCAGAGAGGAAATCTGACAGGGCCACGAGCCAGCTAAGCAATGATGAGTGAAATAAAATGGAGATGGATACGAAATTAACCAAGATGACCGTTGAGTGAAATAATTCACCAGGCTCTTGATTTGGATGGGAATGGTAACCAACGATTTGGACCTGTGAACGAGGGCATTATGAAAAATGTTAAGTAAGGAAGAAATGATAACCAATGGGTAATTGTAAAACCAGTTAAAAAAGACCGTAGAGAACAGAGTGAAATGCTGATTTGCAGCAGAAATCGTTTGTTCCATTCGGAACACCTGGTACAAATATTTATAATTATAATAATAACAATGAAAATAATACAATGTATGGTGCCATGAGTTGAAACCTCTTAAAATTAACAATTTGTCGTTTATTACAAAGAATGCAGATCATTCATTTAATTGATTTGTACATATTTTTAATAATTAAAAATTCGCAACAGGTGTACAGTTTTCGAAATTAAAATTAGTCAGTTTAATGGATTATTTCTCATTTGAATAACAATATCTCAATTCCACTCAATAGCACACTGCATTATAAGTTCTCATTGTAAGAGGTATGGAAATTGTTTCATTAATATACACAGGAATGTTTATTTAAGGTCATTTAAGCTTGAAAATTGAGATTTGAATTCAGAGTTTTGATAGAGAATAGAAGACTTCTTGTGTGTGTGTGTGTGTGTTAATCCTCTTCTATTAATTATCTGTGCTTCTATATGAATCAGAGATTCGGCTCGTATGAAACCAGTAGCACTTTCAGTAACTCGCTGCAGGCTCTCACTGCAAGCTGCTATAACTGGCTTGGTAATAAAGATAAGATGGACAGAAAGGACTGGCAATAAGAAAGTCGAGCGACGAACTAATCAAGAACCTATCAGCCAATAACTATGCAGAAATAAGCAAGGTTACATTATACATGCAATGGGGAGATCATTGAATGGTATCGTGTACCAGGCTCTTGAATGAAACCCGAATGAGAGATGACAAGCTAGGCTGAGATGAGAGAGTAATAAGATGGAGACCAAGTGAAGGGGAAATGATTACTTACGGTCAATCGTGCTGCAAGCAAGCAAGTTTGAGCTGGAGAGGATAGAGTAAAATGGCAACGCGCTGCAGATGCCATACATTCCATGCAGAACCAAGGGAATAAGAGTATCGCTATAATCTGCGGCTGTCCATTCCCCTGTTAAAACGAATCATTGAAGACAAGGACATTATTTCTACCAGAATTCACCTCACTCCCTCAGTATCATGAAATTCGCCTTCCAAATAAAGCCGATGATTTCATTCAGATGCTGCAATGAACTAGGCTTCCACTTCAAGTTCAGTCATTCATCCAGTGAATGGTAATCTGCTCAACAGTACTAAAGAGCTGTTCATTTCAAACTGATACACTATAAAGCAATTGAAGAAATGTTTCCGATAACAGAGGTGACACTAATGCATACTACTCCGAATGCATTGTAAGAGTGATGATGGTATCTGTGACACGCCTTCCTAAGAAACTATAAAATGTTGATGGAATTCTGTAGTTTCGTCTTAATTCAACACTCTCAATTGTCAATTGGTAGTACTCATCGTCATCGGGTTTCACAGCATACGAAGTATAATCGCCAACTAATAATTTCAGTGATAGACATTTCTATTTGTATATGACGGCCATATAAATAATAATAACAATACGTAGGGGCAAACAATCTGTTACACATACTTTTCGTGTTACACATCCATTCTTTGTGTTCTGATTGGAAAACAGAGCTTCAAGCTTTGAAGACGTAGTGATAGTGGTATTGTCTATATTGCACTGGGTTGCTAGCCTCACCCGCTGAGAATCGAAGGCAAAACTTACGCTTGGTTTGTGAGCAGTCTACCACTGGTATTACATTTTAGATGTCAAGTTGTTACAAGTTTCATGCCAAGATTTTATGCTTTCTTGTATTCAGCTTTGAGGGAACTCCAGTCTACTCAGAGATTCAAATGGGTCTCATTCAATGTTGAACTCGGTAGCTTGTTAACTATTGTCTCTTGTAGAACAAGATGCTGTACACGATAATGATCCCTGCACTTGTGGGGTCCTCAAAAATAAACTTATCCAATTTTTACTACTATGTAAGAAATGAACATATTGTACATCACTTTGTTTTAACCATAAACTCTGTACTTTGAACTTTACCTCGGGTTTTGAATAAATATATAGTTCTGCCTTCGACTCTCCGTGTTCTCCATCATCTCAACTGCCGTCGATCAATTATAACAACCTGCTTTCTATTTCAAATTTTTGCAGGAGCACCGTAGTTTCTTCCTACATACTTTGGTCGACCTCCGGCAACGTCAACATTGGAGAATTAGTACTGGAGCAGTCTTCCCGCAGCGCCTCTGGAGTCTATTACGTTTATTGTGGATTTTGGATCTTTGTAAACTCAAGTAATCAAACTTTAATACATTCTTCCCGTAACTAAACTGATTTGGTATTTTATTTTCTATTTGAATTTGGGTAACTAAGCTAACAGAGTGAAAGGTCCACCACAATAATTGGTGAGCCCGTTTCGAACCTTTTTTTTGATGGTTATCCCGTTTTCGAACCTTTTTGTTTCGATAGTTAACTCGTTTTGAACATTTTTGTTGCTATTTTGGCCTTGTAAACTCGCACTGCTTTAATTTTTGTTACCACAAGTTTTGCTATTTTGTATATCTCTATACTTACATATTATATGACAATGGCTCCATCTAAACGTACCCCTGTTCCTGAAGAAGGTAATAAAGGCGAAGAGACACAGAACTCTGCTGTTAACGCCTTGCCGGATTTAAGACTACCTCAATTTGATCTGGCTGAACCACGTGCCTGGTTCACAATCATTGAACAGTTGTTTTCAGCTCGAGGTAATACGTCGCAGAATACCATGTGTGGTTGTGTATTAGCAGCAATACCCACGGAAGTACTCCGAGAGGTTATCGATGTCATAGACAGCAAACCTACAGACTCTCAATATGACAAACTAAAAGCTGCACTCATCCAGCGGACCACTCTCTCCGATGAGAAACGCATACAACAACTACTTACTTCGTGTGATCTAGGTACAAAAAAGCCATCTCAACTACTTAGACATATGCGCCAGTTGATTGGATCACACAAAGTACATGAGTTAATTCTACGTCAGAGGTCAGTGTTATCCCCCCGTCACTATCCAGGCGATCAGCCGAAATACCTGGTATACTTTCACTTCCTGCTGCCAACCAAACCAACATACAGACGTATGGCGAACAGTCAATGATTTTAAACTTAGGACTACGCCGACGTTTCACATGGATCTTCATAGTAGCTGACGTACGTCACGCTATACTAGGTGCAGACTTCCTAAGTCACTTCAATCTGTTGGTTGATATCAGCAAGAAAAAACTGGTTGACAATTGCACCCAACTCAAGATCCACGGTATTACATGTGACTACTCTGTTCATAGCATCTGTATAGAAAAGCCGGAGAGTGAAATGTTCTCTGCTTTATTGCAACGATTTCCTAAAATCCTTAAACCATCATACAACGTCGAAGATATATCTCATACAGTTACGCATAAGATCATCACAACAGGACAACCTGTGAAGGCACGTCCACGACGGTTACCACCCGATAAACTAGCAGCAGCTAAGTCGGAATTCGAACATATGATGCAGCTAGGTATCATACGACCATCTAACAGTCCATGGTCTTCACCTTTGCATATGGTACCTAAAACTAATCATGACTGGCGACCATGTGGAGATTATCGCGCTTTGAATAACGCTACGGTCCCAGACCGTTATCCTATACCTCATCTCCACGACTTCTCCTTGACCTTACATGGAAAGACCGTTTTTACTAAAGTTGACTTGGTCAGGGCATATCATCAAATACCAGTCGCTCCAGAAGACATTGCAAAAACAGCAATTATCACGCCTTTTGGATTATTCGAATTCTTGAGAATGCCTTTCGGACTAAAGAATGCTGCTCAAACATTTCAGCGTTTTATGGACCAAGTTACCCAAGGTCTTGATTTCGTCTTTGTATATATCGACGATGTCTTAATTGCCAGCTCATCGATGGAAGAACATATGGAACACTTAAGCTGTTATTTCAAAGGTTTGAACAATTTGGAGTTGTTATCAATCCAAAGAAATGTATTTTTGGTTCCCCTTCCATTGAATTCTTAGGACATCGAATAACTGCCGAAGGCATCAGACCTACCGAAGATAAGATAGAAACTATTAAGAACTTTCCCGAACCTGATTCCTTAAAGAAACTTAGACGTTTTCTCGGGATGTTCAACTTCTACCGACGTTTTATTCCATCATGTGCCTCCATAGTTCAGCCACTGACCGACCTACTTAGATGCAATTCGAAGAAATTTCAGTGGTCTGAAGAAGCAAAAGCAGCATTTAATAATGCAAAAGATGCCTTATCCAACGTTGTAATGTTATCTCACATCAACCCAGAAGCTTCACTCATTTATGTACAGATGCATCGCAGGTAGCAGTGGGAGCAGTTTTACAACAAAAGTTCAATAATGACATCACTCCACTTGCTTTCTTCTCCAAGAAATTGGAACCTGCGCAAACTCGTTACAGCACTTTTGGCAGAGAACTGTTAGCCATCTACCTAGCAGTGAAACATTTCAGCTTCTTACTACAAGGTCGACATTTTACTATCTTAACCGACCATAAGCCTCTTTGTTATGCTTTCACCACTTCGTTGGACAGACACTCTCCGAGAGAAGCCAGACAACTGGATTACATCTCACAATTCTCAACAGACATCCAGTTCATCAAAGGAGATTCCAATATCGTAGCCGATTCTTTGTCTCGATGTGACGTTAATCACCTATCTTCGATAGATATTAGCTTAGACAATATTGCCAAGCTGCAGAAAAATGACGCCGAACTCCATACTTGTAGACGAAACTCCTCCCTACAGTTGCAGGATGTACCTATTCCCCTGTCTGATACAACTATCGTCTGCGACGTTTCAACGGGCGTTCATAGACCTTTTGTTCCACTAAGTTGTCGAAAACCTTTGTTTGAACATCTACATTCATTGTCTCATCCTGGAGTGCGTGCTACGGTCAAGTTGATCAGCGAGCGTTTTGTTTGGCCCAAGATGAACTCCGATATTCGGAAATGGGCCCGCCAATGCTTGCAATGTCAAAGATCCAAGGTACATCATCATACCGTCACACCTCCAAAACAGTTCAATTTACCGATAAACGATTTCAACACGTTCATATAGATATTATTGGACCATTACCGCCATCCAGAGGATTTACTCATATACTTACTGCGATTGATCGATTTACCCGATGGGCTATTGCTTGTCCACTCAACGATATATCTGCAGAAAATATCGCTTTGGTTTTCTTAGATCGCTGGGTGTCAAACTATGGAGTACCCACAACTATTACAACAGACCGAGGAGCTCAATTTCAATCAACTCTGTTTCGAGAGTTTACGAGACTCCTTGGAGTGAACCATATCTCCACTACAGCTTATCATCCTGCAGCGAATGGTCTGGTGGAACGTTTCCATCGACAACTGAAAAGCTCGCTTATGGCACAAGCTGACTCATCTAAGTGGAGTGAACACCTACCATTAGTTCTTCTCAGTATCCGATCAACTGTAAAAGAAGATTTGGGATGTACACCAGCTCAACTTGTGTATGGTACTACCCTCACATTGCCTGGTCAGTTAGTTCCGTCTAATGATTCAACTGAAGTAAATATCTCCGACTTCACCAACCGCCTTACCCAGCAAATGCTCCAGCTTCGACCAGTAGCCCCTCGCCAATCACTTCAGAAAGCTCAAGTTAATAAGAATCTACTCACTAGCAAATTTGTATTTGTTCGCGTCGATGCCATTAGAAAAGGTTTACAGCATCCATATGAAGGTCCTTTTCTAGTACTTAAACGCACCGATAAATACTTCACGCTGAACAAACATGGTAAACCGGAGACTGTTTCTATCGACCGTCTTAAACCAGCGTACACCGACAGCGATATGAAACACTAGCAACGCCGGCACCAATAAACAATCAGAAAGTCAATGCAACTCCAACTCTCCCGCTCTTCACACTTCCCCCTGTACAGACACGCAGTGGACGGCAGATCTGTAAACCTGCCCGCTATGTTCATTTCATTGACTGACATAAACGTTAACCTCATTTAGACATTCTTCTCATTACTATTGTTGTCGACATTCATTTCATTATAACCATTAATATTTATTAGTATTATTGTTTGCTGTTCGTTAACTGTACTGCAAGCACACGCATTCACCAAGTATATGTATATATCTATTTATATATGAATTTCACAAATGTTAACGAACATGTCATGGTTTATTATGTACATAAATTTTTTATTTAAAATTATAACAAGTTTTGATTTTTTTTAAATTCCTGTATTATGCTTGTATGTGCTAAACTTTATACGACACGGATGCATTCCATACATCCTGATCTAACTTTGTATCCTTATTGTTGTTGATGTTATTTTTTGTTATCCTTATTGTTGACATTATCCCTTATTTATATTGCTTATATTCATGTAATCGTCCACGAGGACAGTACTGATGGTCCTCCGGACCTCTAAGAGGGGGAGCCCTGTGGAGTCCTCAAAAATAAACTTATCCAAATTTTACTACTATGTAAGAAATGAACATATTGTACATCACTTTGTTTTAACCATAAACTCTGTACTTTGAACTTTACCTCGGGTTTTGAATAAATATATAGTTCTGCCTTCGACTCTCCGTCTTCTCCACCATCTCAACTGCCGTCGATCAATTATAATCACCTGCTTTCTATCTCAAATTTTTGCAGGAGCACCGTAGTTTCTTCCTACGTACTTTGGTCGACCTCCGGCAACGTCAACATTGGAGAATTAGTACTGGAGCAGTCTTCCCGCAGCACCTCTGGAGTCTATTACGTTTATTGTGGATTTTGGATCTTTGTAAACCCAAGTAACGAAACTTTAATATATTCTTCCCGTAACTAAACTGATTTGGTATTTTATTTTCTATTTGAATTTGGGTAACTAAGCTAACAGAGTGAAAGGTCCACCATACACTGGAGACCTACAATTATTCAGATTAAGAGTGTCAAAGTCACTATAATATATCTGCTTTGTAGATATGCACACTGTGTACACTTTCACGCTTTTTGTAGATGAAGCTTCTTCCTATAATCACTCAAACTGCCTGAAGAAATAAAATGAGTCACAATAATTTCCGGAATAACAATTACCAAGGAATATATCACTCATTCCGTTTTGTGACTATTTGTTACCTGACTACTACCACCTACCACAAAAACAAAACAGAAATGCTTTAATTCGTGTGGCAGAAATTCATTGACTTATAGAGGAAAGAATGTCAACAAATGTACATAAAAATAACATTATCTATCCCAATGAGAAGGACTTTTGTAGCCAGCTTGCAACGTACAGATTAAATAGCTCATCATTTGTCCTATATTTATCCTGCGGTAACTCCCATACCAGGTCTCACTAATTTTAAAGTAAAGCCCAAAACAGACAGTTCGTTATTCAGGATCACATTTTTCAGTGTTACGTTAAGCATTTTCATCAAGTAATTCACGAAGTCCTATTAACATTCAATAGATATCACACAGATATCTTTCAAGCCTGTGTCTCAACTGAAATTATCCTGTTACACTGAAGAAACATTTCTGTTACCTATTCTTCTGTAGACGATTGAATGAGAACTCTCCACATTAAAGTAGATTTCGCTGAAACATTCTGTACAAAGAATTCTCTTCATTTATCATACCTCAGTGAATTCTCAAAGGAGTTAATTCGACTTGTAGCTTCCTTCTCCCTTCATGAAAAGAATTCGTCTTTCTAATGTGCTTTATTCAGCAGTCTGAGTATATCAGAAACAAGTTGAGAGTTTTTAAAAGTAATTGAGAAGACAACAAAATGTTCATTTCGAAACTGACTCTCATCTCTTTTAGAATGCATACTCGTTAATTTGAGATTACTTTAAAAATACTGTCCATTACAATATCGGCAAATAAAAGATACACGTGACATGGTCGAATTCAAATTTCATGTTTTTGGTATATATGACAATGAGTTGACGAAATTTTGTCGTCTAAAATCTATTTGTTTGGTAAACTACACAGTGTCTATTCTATGAACAGATCACAGTACACAGGATAAAGTAGTCATTGCATTCACGGTATTATATACCGCCAATTGATATTAACACTTAGAAATTACTCACAACAATCAGTTGTATTTGCTAACCACATGGAAGTGATCAGACTACCAGACGATCATCATTGATCATCAGTGGTGGTCGGAATAACTCAAAAAACATAGTCGGATCAGTTCATACTACTCAAACTCCTAACCAGCTAGTCGGGTGGACTAGTAATTCGAAATCGGAAAACTATGCATTTTGAAGTGAAAACTCACCACGGTCTCATTCCATCACGGATAAAATTTATTTTGATAGAGTCTCACAGTGTTATACAGTAATATTTACTGATGTCGTTTCGAGCACAATTTATTGCTAACAATCATATCAAGGTACTCACACAACTTTCTAACTTTGTTTATATAACTTCATTCTTTTTCAGCGCTTAATTTTATTGGTAGTAGTATTTTCCATATTTCCGGTAGGAGTGGTGAGTCATTCCTATTGCATGTGTTCGGTGTAGACTCGATGAACAAGGATTCACTTATCAACCTCTCTCACCACCTACTTAGATTACTTTTTAGAATTTCAACCCTATCACACAATATTGTGTGGTTGTGTGTTGATGCATGCAGTGGTGAGCTTTTTCCCAAATTACCTACCTTCTTGGGGTCAACCATCCTTACCTTCGCTGAATTTTTATGTTCCGACAATCTGACTACCCCCGACCTACTACTTTGACCTATGTAGTCGACTTAACTCACAGTCACTGCATGTTGTTTTGTAATTTATACTTTTTTGTCTAATTGGGTCAACAGGGTCCTTTAACCTGCAGAGTTTGTACCTGAGTGAGTTTTTAGGTTAAATGCCACCCTAATTCCTGCTTTATTAAGAGTCCTACTTGAGGTCTCAGATATCCGCTCCTTATATGGTATTACAGTGGATGGCTTATATTTTCTCTCATTTATGCTATCATTACTAGTTTCACAATTATTTTTATTTTGATTTTGGCCTTTTCTAATCTTTGTAATGAATTTTATAGGATAACTATTTGATACCAAAGTTTCTTCGACCTGTTTCATTTCATCTTTTATTTATTCTTATGTCAGTCACCAGAGTCTTCTTCAAAGAACCAAAATATTAAGGTTACAACACACGACCTCCTTGATACTACTAATGGCAGTCAAGAGAGTAAGCATATAATGCACTGTTGGTTGATATAAATGTCTGGAAACTACTTGATTTGACTAACAATCGCCACCACGTGGAGCGAGGGCTTTCCAACTACTCATTGATATGACGTAGATCTCACGAGATTTCTGGACATTGGTGATTAGATCTCAAAAATGTCAAACAAAAATCTGATCCAAGTGATTGATATTTCATTGGATGGTCCATGAATTTCTGTACATGATTTTCAGTCACAGTTTTGGAATTCTTGTTATTAATTCAAATGCAAAAGACAAGATTCACGTGATGCTAGCATCTATGTGGATACATTAACTGATCTACACCTGCATAGCTTAGTAAATCGGTTGTACAAGCACGACATTGTTAAAATTCGCTCATAAGTGTTTAACAGCATAGTTCTTGATAGGAGAATGAAGACAGACCAACCAACAACTTGATTTGGGACTACAGTGGTTTACTAAATCATATCATCAACAAGGACTTCATTCAATCCAACATATATACACTAAGACCAAGCGATTCGAGGGGACTTCACTTGTACTTATTATTACTATTACTATTAAAGTGAAAGCCTTTCCAAATCCAAAATGGAAGGGAATTTCCAGTCTAATTGGCTTCTGTAACCTGAATTTTATTTGCAATTCTCCTTTCTACCCATTCCCTCACTTCAAAAGTCCAAGCCTGCGCATCATTTTTGTAAGATATTCTCATCCCAAGATCTCACTTCTTTTCACTTATTATTCTCAGCATGATGCAAATTACGTACGACTAGTTGGCTTTCTTCTTCTGTCATTTGAATTCAATATATTTGTAGTGCACATTGTACCCTTGAACTTTTGTTTAAACTCGCTCACCCATCTTTGGCGCATCTTTATCTTTGAAGTTGTGACTCTTCCGTACGTTCATTGGTTTGCCCTCTCGTTGTGCTTTCATTCTGCACACTCCCCGAGCCTACCTCCAGTGACGTCAGCAGATAAGTTGTACAACCTCTTTATTTATTGAATTTCATATTTCGTTTGTGTAAAATATAATTGTCCCAGATACACTTGTCATACCAAGTCTTTTTACCTCGATTCATTTCGTCAGTATTTTCACGTTAAGTAGAGTACAGCTAAGGTCATAAAACGGTGGAGAAGTTTTGTAAGAGTGTTTAGAGTTGAGGTCTACCCTAAGCCTTAATAGCTCTTACAAGTGGTGAGCCCGTATATTCATAGTTTGCCTCCATTTTAGCTTGACGTGTTTTTAGTTCTTTTTCATATTGACTACTTTTTTGTATATATATTTTTCACATAGAGTTATAAATTTTTATTCGTTTTTTTTCTCGTGTATTTGTCGTATCACCCCGTTAGTATATCGTTCTGTCCACATAATGGCTGACAACAGTGCTTCGCAAATGGCTATAACTTTGCAACTCCCAACCCTCTGGACACATCGTCCTGTTGCATGGTTCAACCACGTAGAAGCTTTGTTCGTACTCAAACATATACACTCACAGGAAACGAAAGTAAACTGGGTAATTGTGAGTCTCCCCGAGAATGTTATGGAGGAGGTTTCAGACGTCCTCATGGATCCTTCCCCTGACTTGTATGGGCGGCTCAAGCAGGCGCTAATTAAGTGCGTCGCACTCACAGACCAACAAAAAGTGCAGGAACTCTTTCGCGATATTCACCTTGGTGACCGGAAGCCCACCCAGTTGTTACGACAGATGAGACAGTTGGTCGCCGACTTCAATGTAGACGATGCCTTCCTAAAACAACTGTGGTTGCAAAGTTTAGCACAGGCGATTCAGGGCATTTTAGCCCCAATCTACAAATCCCCCCTACCAGAATTAGCCGAAGCGGTCGATAGAGTAGTAGAGGCTACCGCATCCAACCTGGGCATTTCGGCCGCGGCCACTGACAGGCCCGCTCAGATCAAAGAATCCCCGACCGGAGAGTGATCCAGCTTCGTTACGGTGGCCTATACAACCAAGCTGTACGAAGAGATATGTAGTATCAGACAGAAGATGACAGCCAGGAGCCGCTCGGGTAGTCGCACAGACTCAACTCGTAGTAGATCATCGTCACGCGCCAGCAGTTGGCGTCGTAAGTCTCAAAACTCCCAGCCTGGAGTGTGCTGGTATCATCGGCGTTATGGTGAAAAGGCCCAAAATTGCACTCACCCGTGCACCTTCAATGTCCAAAATTGGGGAAACTAGCAGGCCGGCACGTGTTGGCGACTAACGTTGCTGGCGAACAACTCCCATGTCGCCTCCTCTATGTCACAGAACGTAACACGGGGATACGCTTCCTCATTGATACCGAAGCAGAGGTCAGTGTCATCCCACCCACAAAAGAGGAGCGAGGGCGGCCAATTTCCATACGACTACGTGCCGCAGATGGTTCGCCGATAGTTACGTGTGGCAGGCGCTTTCTTGACCTGAATACCGGCTTGCGCCGCGCATTCCGCTGGGTCTTTATGGTAGCGGATGTGACCACAGGTATCATCGGTATGGATCTGCTACAGCATTACCAACTACTCGTAGATACAGGTAAGCACAGGTTGATGGATTCAGTCACCAACCTCTCGATTAACGTTATCGCCACCAAGTGCCCAGGCCTCAGCCCTGTATATGCCACACCCACTAGTACTTGTCCATATTCGCATATACTGCAATCTTTTTCGGATTTGTTCAAACCTAGCAGCGGCTTGCCATGTGTGACTTCCAACGTCACACACCACATTGTCACTACTGGTCCGCCAGTTTTCACAAAACCGAGACGACTATCCCCAGAAAAACTGAAGGTTGTTAAAGCGGAGTTAGAGCACATGCTAGAAACGGGGATTATTAGGCCATTCAGCAGTCCGTGGTCCTCACCGTCGCACCTGGTACCTAAGAATAACGGTTTAGATTGGGGTCCTTGTGGTGATTACCGCAGACCAAACGCACAAACTGTTCCCGATCGCTACCCTATCCTTCACATACACGATTTAACATCCTCACTCAAGGGAGCTCGGGTATTTAGCAAACTGGACCTGACACGGGCTTATTACCAGATTCCCGTTGACCCCGTGGATATACCCAAGACGGCTGTGATTACGCCGTTTGGCCTGTTCGAATTTCTTCGAACGCCTTTCGGCTTACGGAACGCTGCCCAAACCTTCCAGCGCTTTATCCACGACGTTTTGCGCGAGCTCGATTTCACCTTTGCCTACCTGGATGATATTTCGGTAGCTAGTCCAGATGAGGCAACTCATCAACTTCATTTACAGACAGTTTTCCGAAGACTTGTGACACACTCCCTCACACCCAACTTGCCGAAGTGTCAGATTGGAGTCACTTCCTTGAATTTTTTGGGACATAGGATAGACAAGAATGGAATTTATCCGTTATCTGACCGGGTAGAGGCTATTCAAAACTTCCCTCTACCCACTTTCCTCAAGGCACTACGCACTTTTCTCGGGATGGTTAGTTACTACCGTCGCTTTATCCCGCAGTGCGCCCACATCTTGACCCCCTTGACTGATATGCTTAAAGGGAAATGCAAGTCTTTGGTGTTCACTAAGGAAGCCTCGACAGCTTTCGCAGCTATCAAGAAAGCTATTGCTGATTCCACAGTGTTAGTCCATCTAGATGTCCAACTACCAATCAGCATTTCAGTAGATGCCTCTAACACTGCGATCGGAGGTGTCCTACAACAGCGTATGTCCAATGCATGGCTACCGATTCCTTTCTTTTCCCGTAAACTTACTGCATGCGAATCTAAATACAGCACCTTCGGTAGAGGACTTCTCGCTGTCTATGCTGTTGTCAAGCACTTTCGTCACTTTGTGGAAGGCCGACAATTTACGGTATTTACCGACCATAAGCCATTGACGTACGCCCTCCACACTACTTCAGACCGACATTCACCACGAGAATCACGCCATTTAGACTATATTTCCCAGTTCACTTCCGATATCCAGCACGTATCTGGAGCTGATAACCCGGTAGCAGACGCTTCGTCTCGCGTATGCGTTACGTCGGTACCACCAACCATCGATCTTCTTAAAATGGCCGAACTCCAGATGAAGGATTTGAACTTAGAACACCTGTCAAATAAAACCTCACTGAAGATAGAACGTGTCCCCTTGCTAAACAGTGGAACAACTATACTCTGCGATATGTCAACGGGCACTCCTCGACCGATTGTTCCCACGTCTTTACGCCGCACCGTATTTGAGTTCCTCCACAACCTCTCCCATCCTGACATACGAGCAACGGACAAGTTGATATTGGCCAGAAATGAGTGGTCCGGTATGAACCGTGATGTGCGTCACTGGACACGTACTTGTGTGCAATTTCAACGTGCTAAAGTCACCAAGCATAACATCACGCCGTTGGGGACATTTGCAACCCCAGACGCTCGGTTCCATCATATACACCTGGATATATGTAGGGCCCCTGCCCCCGTCAAACGGGTGCTCGTATTTACTGACATGCGTGAATCGTTTCACACGTTGGCCGGAAGCCATTCCAAAACCAGATGTAACGGCTCAAACCATCTGTCGTACCTTCATGGAAGGCTGGGTTGCTCATTTTGGATGTCCGCGGACAACAATTCGAATCCACAATCTTCAAGAAATTGTTAGAGATGCTGGGATGCAAACGCATTCGCACAACCGCGTATCATCCTGCGGCAAATGGGCTAGTAGAACGTTTCCACCGTCAACTGAAAGCCGCGTTGATGGCAGTGGACAACAGTAGATGGACAGATTCGCTGCCATTGGTGCTGCTTAGCATCCGGACTACGCTTAAAGGGGATCTGCAGTGCTCGCCAGCTGAATTGGTGTACGGTACCACCCTACGTTTACCAGGCGAGCTAATCGCTCCTGAAGCTTTCGAGCCAAATTTCCCCGATACCACCTGTTACGCTCAGAAACTTAAAAGTTTTATGCAGCGAATCCGACCAGTTTCCACACGCACTCAGAACCGAAAGGTTCAGGTTGATCGGCGACTTGATGACTGTACCCACGTTTTCGTGCGTCACGACGCCATACGAAAGCCATTACAGCCACCGTATGACGAGCCTTTTAAGGTCCTTAGTCGTAAAGCTAAATTTTTCGTTATTGAGGGATGCGGCCGCCCAGACACTGTCAGCATAGGCAGACTTAAAGCAGCATACACTGAAGAACCTTCACCCTCCCCATCAGCTCAATCAAATAGCCCCACTGAACCTAGTCCTTGTCCAGACTCAACTACCTCATCTCTAGTGGCGAATGACAATTCCCCTACCGTCACCAGTAAGACCCCTGTCACACGTGCTGGTCGACGTGTTCACTGGCCCAAGAGGTTCACAGAACTCCTTCACTGAACTAACCCATAGGTAATGCTACTAGTGGTTTTTTATTCCTTGTCACAATTTTTTATTCAATTTTGCTATATTTACTCTATTTGGTTCCGCTTATGGGAGTAGTCGTTTTTCCCTGCACCAATCCTTTTAATCTTTTTCTCTCGTTACAGAGGATCAGCAGCAGTTTTTATCCTAATTTTTTATCTACTTCACCTCAATCTACTCACTAGACCGGCTGGCCTCTAATGTCATCCCGTAACCCACACCAATTGAGGAATTACGAACAGTATATTACTTTTCACTGCACAATTTCTTCAAAAAAATTAATTATTAAAAAAATTTTTTTAAATGTAAAACAATAAATAATAATAAATAAACAAATAAAAAAATTAGAAAATTTTAAAAAAGTCTAAAAATTATTTTAAAAAAAGAAACTATCACTGTATAGTTAAATGGACCGATATATATTTTTTGCGCATAAATGCGTCACTTCTATGCTGTACATAGTAATCCGCTCAATTTATTTTCGCAGACTGTACTACATTCCTTCGTGTTTAAGACCTCCTGCAATTCATTTATTCTGTGAACCGTACTTGTAAACATTATGCATCATCTAAGTTATGCACTTCGCAACATAAACAAAACAATTTTTGTATTGGTAACTACTCATAGCTATTGGTTATGTACAAACTTCTCTGTAATTTTATAAGTTTTCACAGGTTAGCAACTTCCTTTGTTTTATTTCATTCTGACGAACTACTTCCATGTTACACCAGTTTTCCTCGCATTGATTCCGCACAAGCTTTTGTAGTACATTTACGCGGATTTTGAAATCTTAACCTCTTCTCCCATTCTTTTCTGTCGCTTTTAACCTGCTCCTTCTCATACGCTGGTATAACTATTGCCTTTCACATGGCTGCTAGGTTCTGTTGAAGCGGAGGAAGGGAGCATTAGTCTACAATGAAAATTAGACATAATGAGTCACCTTCCTGCTACGACAGCCTCGGCGGCAGAAGTATACCATCAGACCTCCATATAAGTAAGCTCGTAATAGTACGGAGTTTTAAAAAATGAATTGATAAACATCAATACCATAAAAAAATACCGAAAAAAAAATAAAAATGTAAAAGATAAAAAACAAGAAAAAAATTAAGGATAAAAAACCAAACAGCAGAAGCTTACAACCACACAAGGCTCAATCGTCATTTCTTCTCATATTCCGTCTCACTTTACTAATCATGAACATACGGCTTACAACTTACCTTAATTTTTTTCTTTTCTTTTGCATTCTTTCCTTTCGATGAACTGTTTTGACTATTCCAATCCTCAAACCTTCGCGTTCACTCATTGCTATTGTACAGAGCCACCAAACTTTTGTATATCGAAGCTTGCTGGTTTCCAACCAACCTTCTAAGGGGGGGATAACCTGTAGTGCATATTGTACCCTTGAACTTTTGTTTAAACTCGCTCACCCATCTTTGGCGCATCTTTATCTTTGAAGTTGTGACTCTTCCGTACGTTCATTGGTTTGCCCTCTCGTTGTGCTTTCATTCTGCACACTCCCCGAGCCTACCTCCAGTGACGTCAGCAGATAAGTTGTACAACCTCTTTATTTATTGAATTTCATATTTCGTTTGTGTAAAATATAATTGTCCCAGATACACTTGTCATACCAAGTCTTTTTACCTCGATTCATTTCGTCAGTATTTTCACGTTAAGTAGAGTACAGCTAAGGTCATAAAACGGTGGAGAAGTTTTGTAAGAGTGTTTAGAGTTGAAGTCTACCTTAGGCCGTAATGGCTCTTAAATATTCCTCGCTAACTAATACCAATTGTTCACCCTTCCGTGGACTTT
Organism: Trichobilharzia regenti; assembly: GCA_944472135.2. Taxonomy (NCBI): domain Eukaryota; kingdom Metazoa; phylum Platyhelminthes; class Trematoda; order Strigeidida; family Schistosomatidae; genus Trichobilharzia; species Trichobilharzia regenti. Next base: position 31,705,185 of record OX235264.1, on the reverse strand, counting down.
GTATAACGTTTCCCGAATAACTATCTAGCTGCATAATTATGATTGAAAGCAACAAAAACAGTCGTCTCTTCATTTGTCTTTCTAACTGACATCACCAACGATATTCAACATAATTACGATGCCATTTGTTCACTTTTATAACAAGTTTACACAGACTATACAAATTTCGTTATCTGAAAACTGAACTTGTAAAATGTACTGAAACATTGCTACTTCACCCTTTTCCATCATTAATTTTCTGAAACTTTAGGACTAGCTCTGTTCCTATTATTGACAAACTCTTCCTCTTCCCCTAATTCACCACGGTAACAATCGAAAAGAGATCTAGCTGACCATCTAGTGTAACGACAAATGAATAGTTAAGCACTATCCATTCACACGACAAATGAGCATTAACCCTAGTGACTGCAGTGAAACGATGACCTAGTTCGTCTCATAGCTCAGTTGATGCAGCAAGTGACCAGTAACTCCAAGGTCACTAATTTGAATTCCATCGTGACTTGGATATCTACTTCATTCTCATCCCTCATCCATTACAAAATAACGAAAGTCCTTATTGCATATCACTGCTAATTGTAGCGTCGTAGCCCACTGCTACGCTGGTTAAATGACGACTTGTATTTTATGTTTTAAAGTGAAATTTTCCACTAAAGATCATTTTATCCACGCACATACTATCAGTGGCATCATATTCTTCAACTGCGTTACACTTCCAGCATTTTCACTATAAAATATTGCTTGACATTGAATATCTACTCAGTGTATTGGATTAAAGGAGGCGGTAAGTTCAAAAGTTAAACGTATTTTATTGAATTTTCATGAAATCATGCCGGTATATTTTGGCCTCTTTACTGAAACGCCCTATCACCCATCGGACAAAGCAGATGGTCCAGCTTCAAGAAAGGGATATGCCAAATAATCACTCAAAATAACTAATCCCCTCTAGAGAAATTCTGTAGAAAATGAACAGACTTCATGAATCGCAATACCACTGATCCATTCATTCAATCATGGTATAGATATGATCAGTTGAAAAAATAACCCAAACTCATCCCTTAATGCCTAATATTTTAGTATGTGTGGCTACGTATTACACCTGTGTCACCTTTGATATGTGGAATACATAGTACAACGTAAATTCATTATGGGGGAATTTCATAGTAGACATGATGACGTTGCAAAATGACCGTGCCAACTTTACAGAAAATGCCTGTGCACGAGATAACTAAGCACAATTATTTCTATTACATTTCAGTGTTGTTCACCTTAATGTTAACCCATCACATTGACCACATTTCCCCTAAATATGATCTCTTAAACATGTTTACGTAAACGAGAAATAGGATTATTGCTCTATTATGAATTTCCAGAAAGCCTGCATGATGAACAAGGTAATCAAATGGATCCGGCATTTTCTTGGGCTGTTAAAATGTGTTGACACAATTTTGCTTGCATCGTACTTCAAGTACGATTTTATTTAATTGGATGTTTTAACTTTATGGAAATTTTCAGCTATTACACATATTCTGCGGAACTTGCAGCGACCTCAGGACAACTTCATCAAAGTCCATTACAACTAACTAAAGCAATATCATCCAGCAACCCCACCTGCTATACATCGCTACAAGGTGTGTACAAAAATAAGATCTAATAGCCACAACTCTCACCGTACTCGTTCCGCGTAGACCAAAGCCAATACAAAACACTAAAATTGATCGTCCAAATTGTGAAGTATATTTCAGGACCAAGTCGTAGTGAAAGTTTGGCTGCCTAACTAGCTAGAGATCGTGCACGAACGAACGTAACACGACGGTATGCCAAATGCAGTGGATGGTTGTCCGTGTGCCTTTAGCTAAACAAGTTGACAGAAACAGTGGGGTCACCATCCAATTTAAAGTGATGAATGCTGGAGCTTATATTTTTAAGGAATTACCTACCACTACGGATCGCTACCCCCTTAGTGAGGTTGTGAGTACCCTAAGGCCAAATCGTCCGGAAGTGAATATCTAATGGTAGCACCACTAATAAACCGCTTCCGATCAGCTTGATGGATTGCCTACTGGGCGTCTACCTATGCTTATTTGGTACATGTACACCTCTTAGTTGATGTTCGTCCATTCAATTTCGTGCATCGTTTGCTTCTTGTTCAGTGCCCCTTGCACTTGGTCAAGAAAACAAGAATGCTGAGAATCTTGTCGAAGAAAACGTCTCAAAAATGACGTTCGAATAATGATATCCATCCACCACACGGAAAACAATACGAAGGATAGAACATCGAAATAAAGTACATAATTTCTCTGGCAGTGGATGTAGCATGTGCGGTCATTAAAGATATTTGACACACGATGTGGATGCAATTAAAAGCAATTTATGTGCTCGAGATTAATGTAGCACAAGTGCGACAAATTTGGAGTGTTGCGTTAGTCTTGATGTGTCAGATAAGTGGGAAGATGCTCTGGAAATCTTAGGGTTCGTCCAGAACGCGGTTTCGTTTGAGTTTCAATAGGAGTTTCAGTTGCTTTTGCCTTGCTAGTGATTTCTTCGAGGACTAACAAGTATTTGGTTGCCTGTCTATTATTGAGTACGCTTTGTTCGAGGCTCATGTGATCGCCTTCAAAGTAGGCCAGTTTCAGAAGATCGATACTAACGGAGTCTTTGCGGCCTATTTTGTCTAGGACAAAGAACTTATCCATACGTTTAATGACTTTATATGGTCTGTCATATAGGGGTTTTAGAGACAGGCTCTTAGATTAGCGACAAACAAATACATGTGAAGAAGTTTTGAGACATGAGTGAACAAAGACGTCTATGGACTGTGGTCAGAGGGGAGCGTTGAACGCAATGCGTTTGTAAGCCTACTGACGAACGAGGCGTGATCTACTACTTGTGAGAAGCTAGAGGGAGAAAAAACTCACCTGAGAGACGTGGTGTACAAACGGCATCAGTTCTTAAGGCATTTCACATACCAAAGGGACCGACGATAATGATTCAGTCAAATGTACAGTGTTTGCGGCTGATAACCCAGCCATCAACTATCAGTGTAAACGTAGTGTCAGAACGGCGGAATGTACACGGGTCTTTAGAATCGGCATGCGAGATGATGCTGATGTCCTTGGGTTATTGCCTCCTCTGGCTGAAGCTCTTGTGACTCAAGAATATGGCGTTTTAGTGCTTCTTCTAAGGCTACTTTCAACCGCCATATTAAAAACTATAATTCATGCTTAGGGATAAATAAGAGATAGCAGCAGTATCTACCTAATAGGACACGAAGAAAAAGACTGATAAAGTACAGAACAAGAAAAATGAAAGTTTTTCGACTTTACTAGTACTTTTTGGCCACTCGGATTCGCAGCAACCAAGTGGCATACCAATAAGTCCCGTTTATCTGAATGAGTGTAGAGGGTGGTGCCACAGATATAGCACCTGAAGCTTTGGCAGCAGTTTAAGACAGCAAAACTTACCACACAGAGATTCGATATGGAAGTAATGGTGGAGTTTGATTCACGTCTAGGGAGATCGGGTCCTCCAAGCAGCTGAGTAGTTTGTCCCATCACCCATCCCTGCAGACACCTAAGAGAATGGTATGGAAGTTCACTTTAAAAATTAATAATTTCAAATTTGTGCAAGCTCCAGTACGTCGTGCTCTTAATTTCTTTTTTTTTAAACCTGTTCATGACCAGAGCGGTCATTTATCAACCATACAGTTGAGTCTTTTGAAAGTCACATGGAAAAGATCACTCAAAATATTAGTATTATGGTAGTAGCCAAACAGATACGGTAATACTGTGTCAGTAGTGGTATCAAAAAAATTCACAGTAGCCAGGATACAACTCTCTGGAACGCAGAATACTACTTTACGTATTTGCTTTGAATTATCAAATGATAATACTGACTGCATAGCTGTTAAATATTGGCCTCAACACCCGTCCAAGTACAACTTCATTCTTATTACGAAAATTTATGTTACACCCTGTCGTGATACTTCAAAGCTGCCTATGTTTACTGATGAATCCAATATTTTCGCCATCGCCTCTTTTAGTAACTCATTGTCCTTAATAACAGGCGGTTTTAGTCCCTGTGAATGCAGTTTACTTACAGTGCCGGGTCATGAAAACGTCGGTAACTTTACCACCCACTGGATATTTTGCTTGATCTTGTATTTATAAATGACTCCAAAATATATGAAGCTCTTAAAAGAGCCTAACCGTTTAACTTCAATCGTTGTGTTATACGAATTTTACCCGAAATTCATGGAAAGTTACATAAGAGAACCTTTTCAAACCTGTCCAAGAAAATTGTACATGGATGTTTCTCTAAGGGGAATGTTCAGAATCTTAGGAGCATGCTCGGATACACAAGGTGTGACCTATTTAGTGAAGACTCTCTTGACGACAATATCTCATGTATTACATGTTATCTCAAATTTGTCTTGACACCAGTTGTCCCAGAGAAACACGCTTCATCAGATTTGACCGTTTCTCTTCCCATTACCTAAACAGCTTACCAGGGAAAAGGAAAAATATATAAAATGAATGACAACGTTGGTGGGAAAAGAATTAGCATCCCAGTTATGTCTGAAATGCATAGGTCAAATTCAAATTATGACCAGAAGTTTGTATCCCGTTAAAGTGCCTCTAATATATGACAACTTTTCAAAGAAATTACTGATGGTAAGCAGATAAACAATATTCCTTATTCATTTGATGTGTGTACACTAAACAAGTCTCTCAGACATTCTCCCACAAATACCAAGCTTTCTAGTGTCACAAGTGGCAATGAAATCTATTTCTCTGGTTTCAATAAAATGATGTTATAAAATGTCTCCAGTAACCCTTTTTGTAGCCTGAGGCCGTATGGTTTTCCTTGCGTTGCTCTCGAAAAATGTGCCGATGTCCTATGTTATCCTTTCATGGAAGCATTTAATGAATCTTTTTCCCGAAATGTCGTGCTAGCCGTTTAGAAGGACGATAAAACTGTAGCTATACCCAATTCATTGACTGGAACATGTATTAAATTTAGACCGATTGCTACTACCTCTCCTTTTCCAAAAATTATGGAAAATTTTGTCTTACTTAGTCCAAAGCCTTCACTTAAAGCTTTTAATGACCTCAAACAATTCGCCTACAAACATAGTAGAAGTAATTCAGATGCAGCTGCAGTCTCGCATCATGAAATTGTCTCCAACTTAGACAAGGGAGCTAGATTTGTTCGCTGAACCTTCCTAAATTACACACATGCTTTCGACTTAGCACTCACGGACATTTTGTTAAATAAGCTTGCTGAAACTCAAACTGACTGCTGCATTCTTATTTATCAGGAAGAAAGCGGTACACTGTATGTCAGGAGAAGCCATCCCCCTATTTTTTTATTGAGACTGGTGTCCCTCAAGGCGCTGTCCTTTCTCCTTTTCTGTTTTTTTTCTTGTGTGACTTGCCCCACTCTGATGATATGAACTCTGTAAAGTATGCGGATGATCTAACTATTTCAGTGTCCGTTAACTCCCAGCTAGACTATTGTGGGATGGACAGCTTTCCATCGAGAGTCAGAAAACGGTTTACGTCAAGCGGTCTTAAACTAAATATTCTGGATATAGGACTGATAATTTAAGTTTCCCGCGTACAAGAAAGTTAGATGAAGCCGGTAACTCTTATGCTTGTTGCAAAACCGGTGATAGCGATATAGAAACTGTCAAGGAAATTAAACCTAAGTTCCTATTGTTAGGAAGACGCTCTGTCAGTGGCGTCTCATAAACCGTTAATGCCCAGCTCTCGCTACGCTCGGGCCCACGCTGTTCCTTGAAGATTTCAGAAACGCTTAGTTATAACGGACGAAAAAACCAAAACACCGATTGGCCAATCGAGAATTCCTTATTGTTATACCAACAAATAAAAAGAATAACTGAACTAAGGCTTCTGACGATGTTTCATTCTTCTTTCTGAACAGCGACCGATGAGACGATGACTGTCGTATTGATGCCCCCGCGAAAATTCGAGAAGTTGGTTTTCAGAAAACAACCAATAATTGATCGTTCAATCTTCAACTCCATTGACACTCTCCGGCAAAATACGGATCCATCCCTTTTTTCCATCACGGCCAATACACGTTGACTTTGAGAGAACCTGGGTCACACGGACAGAGCTGAAATGGAAAACAAACAGAAAAGCCAACACACCACAAGCATACTCACAGCACAATCTCACACATCGATGACGACCTGCGGCTTCCAGTTAAGGGTATCATCTTGATATCATGCAACACAATCGCCACTTGCTAGAATGACTCTTGCTGAATGCAACGTGACCATAGCACCACCTCACGATACTCTACGCACATCCTCTTATCTACTCACTACCAATTACCACTGCAATCGCTTGTCACTCATTCTGCCTCAGTTCTAGTAGCGGTGACGCATGCGAGCCTAAGTCGTTTACACTCTTTCTCGCCGGCGTGTCGGACCGCAGCTAACAATTGTCGCCGTATGCATTTCATTCTCAGCAATAGCCTAGCCTCCCCGGCGTATACGCCCCATCTGCTGTCTCTAACATCAATCAATTCATTCACGGATGTAGAAGACAAGAAACAACTTCAGAAGTAATCACGACGAAAATTATAACAAAATTACGCAATAACAACAAGATACGAAAACAACAAGTAAACACAATGAATCCAGAAAACACCAATTGATATGACACATCACACATATATACAAACAGTACACACAAACTCGCGGATCATGTCTTGATGGATTTCTTTTGAAGAATCGCAGGACTTACACCAGTACGCCTACAACCCTTCTCACGTTGACGATTGTAAGTTGTGGAATGTCCGGACACAAACAAGATTAACCAACAATTACAATAATTGGAACTCACACAATTATTTAACACAAACATACGTAAAACCAACAAAAAAATGCTCCGGATTCTGGCACCACACACTCCCCTTGAAGAACTGTAGGACTTACAGCAGTACGCCTACATTCCTTCTCAGGTTGATGATCCGAGTGGAAGTCATCCGGACACAAACAGAATTACCAACAGCTAGATGACAGATGATACCAATTCAGTATATACAATATGAACATATGTACAAAATCATACACCAAGCACATTGGACTGCTCATTGATGCGCTACCCTTTGAAGAATTGTAGGACTTACAGCAGTACGCCTACAACCCTTCTCAGGTTGACGCCTTAGGTTGGAAAATCGTTGCAGAGTTCATTTGTTGACTTCCTTCTATCAGCTATATCCTCAAATCTGAACGGCAACACGCTCATGTCATTGTATCGTAGAATATAGATGACCAACAAACACACGACATATCTCATCAACCAAGTATAGAAACAGAGTAATTTACACCAAAGACAGTAACATTCAAATAGTAACTTGAAACTAGAAATACCTTTATTCATGCAAGTCAATTTAACAATTACTCTCTCATTTACACTTGGCTTATCCTCACTAAACTGACCATTGATATTCGTCCTTTCAAACGAACTGACACTAGCATAGTCATTGGACAAGAAACTTGAGTTGATGGGCGTCTTCTTCATTGTGGATGACAGCACCAACGACGACTGATTGATATCAGTTGATGAAGTTAGCGGTGGATCAGAAGCTGTTGTTGCTCGGCTTTCAGAAGTTTGTATACCTGCAAGAAAACCACCACTGGTGTCATTTACTATCAGCTCAGGTTTAGCACTAGCATCTGATGATAGGTGGGCTACATGCTGATCACTTACACTGACGGTCTCTTAAGTATGCATGCCTTCTGCAACTGCATCTGCATTTATTTCTAATTCACGTTCAAGTTGTACAGAAAGGTTGATCAACTTAGCAGTAGTAGGCATATCCTCAATTCATCATGATCAACCAAAGACATATCTGCACTATCATGATCATTACCACAAATATTCAATTTACCGTCAACTTTATCATTTTCAAAGTCTTTAATAACAGCAGTAGACAACTTTGGTTCGTCCTCGCAAATCCTAAAATGTATTATAACTTCACTCTGACTAGTAATACCTTGTAAACTTATGGAGTCAGAACTGGACTCTGAAGCAGCAACTCTATTCTGTGACACTCTATTCAACAATGGCTTAGAATTGCAACTACAGGCTTCTTCACCACACTGTTATCGTCACACAATTCGGAGTCGGACCTTGATTTCACATTTAGCTTATCACTGAACTTGCTCACTGGTTCACAGTTCACCTTTGTACGCACCTCTTGCAAACATGTAAAACACAACCGTGTTTGTCTTGCATCTTGTAACTTATCTGTTGAGGATGTACTACGAAACCTGTTACACTCACTAGGTCTATATGCATTACTAGACATCATGGAGCCTTCTCGATATCCACCTCTCTGTGGCCTACTCGTCATCAATGATTGCATTTTGCTCTCAGACTGCTCTATTCTAAGGGTGAGATTCAATATACTGGCAAACTTGCTCATCGATTGATTGACACTATCATTTACTAGTTTCAGGATATCATCAAACTTTGGCTCGATACCCTCATCCTCCATACGGGAGCTTATCTTCACCCACTTCCTTTGCAGTCGAGTAGGTAGGCGTCTTGCTATTACTTCTAGTATAAAACTCGAGTTGAGGTCACTCATGCAATTCATCGAAATCAATGCATTCTTGTAAATCAGCTAATTATCTAAAAACTCAGTGAGTGCCTGGGAGTCATCCTGTAATTGACCACCATTACCCTTAACAGCCTCGAATAATTTCCCTACAATCATCGAAGGTCTTCCAAACCGTTGACGTAATATGCTCATAGCCTCATAGTACCCCTCTTTCGGCTTCATAAACTTACAGCACTGTATAGCTCTTGCAGCATCTCCAGTGCAATATCTCATCAAATACATCAATTTCAATTCATCACTTAATAGAAAACTACTCAACATGATCTCAAACTCCTTTACAAATTGTAAATAATCAGCTGGGTCTCCGTCGAAACACCGTGGTTCTAATTTAGGGAGTTTGATGTTCCTATTATCCCTGAACGGCGAAACAGTAACATCAACCATGTCATGCTTAACATCAGACACATCGTTACAATTAACAGACAAGTCAACATGACTTACTTTCCTGTTTGCATCCAAGACGCTCTGTCCCTTCTTTGACCCAGGCATTGTTGAACTTGACCCAATTCCAAAAACGTTCCAGATATTGCTTGTTCAAAGAGGACTTGACCGGCACCAGGAAAGATGAACGGTGACTATCCAAACTTTCACCAACTGTTTGAATCCGCCAGATCTGTTTCTTTTGTCAGAAACTGTCAATCACGTCTCATAAACCGTTAATGCCCAGCTCTCGCTACGCTCGGGCCCACGCTGTTCCTTGAAGTTTTTCAGAAACGCTTAGTTATAACGGACGAATAAACCAAAACACCGATCTGCCGCTTGATATTTCTTTATTGTTACACCAACATATAAAAAGAATAAGTGAACTAAGGTCTGAAAACCAATATTACAATGATAAATCATTGTATTACTTCTGACGATGTTTCACTCTTCTTTCTGAACAGCGACCGATGAGACGATGACTGTCGTATTGATGCCTCCGCGAAAATTGGGGAAGTTGATTTTGAGCAAACAACCAAGAATTGATCGTTCAGTCTTCAACTCCATTGACACAGTGTCATAATTCGTATTATCAAAGAATACATTAGGCTCAATAACTGAGTGTTATATGGGAAATAAGAGCGGTAAACCAAGAGAACATTTGCCGCATAAGTATTTTAATCATTTTATGTATTTTTATGACAATCTAATTTGAAGCATTGAACCTACATATTTACTAATTATTATTATGTTAGTCTGGGAACTAGTGTACTTTCTGTAGTTAAATATTGAAATGCCATTGTCTCTCCACTCTACCAGCAGTTGAGATCTTTGAGCCTGGCTAGGTCGGACATGTTTATATGTTTTTCTAGGCTCCTTTTGAAACAGTCAGGCCTTTCACAGGATCTTATCTCAGAGGGTAGTTTGTTCCAAAGTTTGCAATATTTAATGGTGAAGAAGTTAGCTCTAGTGGTGAGTTTATGGATGTTAACCTTGAGAAGGTAGTTGTGGTTGCGTAGTCCATACGATTTAGGATTAGCCCAAGTTATGGACGAGTTACTGTTACAGTGCTTTCTTATAACTTTGAATAAGAGAAATAAATTGCACTTCACTCTCCTTAACCATAAGGGCTCTAAGTCCAGTCGAATACATCTGTCAAGGTATTCTATTTGCTGACCATAGCCTAATATGCGTTTCGTGAGGAATCTTTGGACACTTTCAACTTTTTTTCTGTCTGCTGATTTAAAGCTACTGTATAAGTGGGCACAGTATTCAAGTTTGGGGCGAATGCATATCTTATATATGGCTAATCTGGCTTCCGGAGTGTAAAAGTTGCGTAGCACAAAGCCGGTTAGACGTTTACAATCAGATACCACCTTATTTGCATGTTCAGTAAAGGTAAGATCTGAGTATGTTATCCCGAGATCTGTGACTGTGTTCGTGTTTGAGACAAGGTCACCGTACATGTATAGACACATGCTAGGTTTCCAACGTCCGAAGTATGTTATCCCAGATTTAGCTGGATTGAACGTTAACTGCCACTTTTCACTCCAATTACATAGACTATTTTGGTCTTCTTGGATTTTACTAACAATATTCATATCATTATAGTCAAAATCATAGACAACTTTGAGGTCATCTGCAAAGAGGTATGGCTTGCCATACTTGATCATAGAGACAATATCATTTATGAATACAATGAATAGGGTAGGGCCAAGAACACTACCTTGTATCACGCCGCTGGTTATCGGTTTGGATGTTGATAAGTGATGGTTGACTTTAACTAACTGTTCTCTTCCTGTAAGAAAGGAAGTTATCCACTCAAGAAGCCTTCCACTTATTCCATAAGATAGGAGTTTCAGTATGAGTCTGTTATGTGGGACTTTATCAAAAGCTTTCCTAACATCTAGAAATAATGTTGCTGCCGAACGACCTTTGTCTACACATTCAGTAATGTGGTCGAAATAATCTAACTGGCACGTAATGCACGATCTTCTATTTAGGAAACCGTATTGGAAAGGGGATATTAAGTCATTCGAGAGCAAATACTGAACAATTTGCTTCTTTACAATCTTTTCCATCACACGTGAAACTACGGAAGTAATGTTGATGGGGCGGTAATTATCTATGTCCGCTGTAGGTCCGGTTTTGTGAATGGGTACAACGTAGGATTTCTTCCAGCTATTTGGATATGTTCCACTCCTTATCGAAGTTGAAAATATCTTGAGAAGAAGTAGATCCATGTCATTTCCACCATTTTTTAAGAGGACGGAAGACATTCCATCTGGGCCGGGAGTATTAGTAAGCTTAAGAGTTCTGATAGCTTTATCGATTTCTTGGGCGTTTAAGACTACATCGCTTAGACACTTTTCTGTTTTACGAGGGAAATCTATATCCTGGTCATTTTCTAGAGTGTACAGTTTGGCAAAGTGCGTGCTAAACACCCCACATATATCCTCAGCACTTTCGTGAGTAATGCCGACAAGGTGTATTATTTTTGGATATGTTGATTTGGAGTTAGTTAACCTAATTTTGAAGAGTTTGGCTATTTCTCCAGTGATATGTGGCGACTGAATTGCCTGCGTTTCTTTATTCCTAAGACTTAGATTTTTTAACTCATGGATTCTAATGAGGATTGTTTTGATAGCGATTAACGACGATAAGTCGTCATGTCCAATATCCAGAATATTTAGTTTAAGACCGCTTGACGAAAACCGTTTGCTGACTCTCGATGGAAAGCTGTCCATCCCACAATAGTCTAGCTGGGAGTTAACGGACACTGAAATAGTTAGATCATCCGCATACTTTACAGAGTTCATATCATCAGAGTGGGGCAAGTCACACAAGAAAAAAAACAGAAAAGGAGAAAGGACAGCGCCTTGAGGGACACCAGTCTCAATAAAAAAATAGGGGGATGGCTTCTCCTGACATACAGTGTACCGCTTTCTTCCTGATAAATAAGAATGCAGCAGTCAGTTTGAGTTTCGGCAAGCTTATTTAACAAAATGTCCGTGAGTGCTAAGTCGAAAGCATGTGTGTAATTTAGGAAGGTTCAGCGAACAAATCTAGCTCCCTTGTCTAAGTTGGAGACAATTTCATGATGCGAGACTGCAGCTGCATCTGAATTACTTCTACTATGTTTGTAGGCGAATTGTTTGAGGTCGTTAAAAGCTTTAAGTGAAGGCTTTGGACTAAGTAAGACAAAATTTTCCATAATTTTTGGAAAAGGAGAGGTAGTAGCAATCGGTCTAAATTTAATACATGTTCCAGTCAATGAATTGGGTATAGCTACAGTTTTATCGTCCTTCTAAACGGCTAGCACGACATTTCGGGAAAAAGATTCATTAAATGCTTCCATGAAAGGATAACATAGGACATCGGCACATTTTTCGAGAGCAACGCAAGGAAAACCATACGGCCTCAGGCTACAAAAAGGGTTACTGGAGACATTTTATAACATCATTTTATTGAAACCAGAGAAATAGATTTCATTGCCACTTGTGACACTAGAAAGCTTGGTATTTGTGGGAGAATGTCTGAGAGACTTGTTTAGTGTACGCACATCAAATGAATAAGGAATATTGTTTATCTGCTTACCATCAGTAATTTCTTTGAAAAGTTGTCATATATTAGAGGCACTTTAACGGGATACAAACTTCTGGTCATAATTTGAATTTGACCTATGCATTTCAGACATAACTGGGATGCTAATTCTTTTCCCACCAACGTTGTCATTCATTTTATATATTTTTCCTTTTCCCTGGTAAGCTGTTTAGGTAATGGGAAGAGAAACGGTCAAATCTGATGAAGCGTGTTTCTCTGGGACAACTGGTGTCAAGACAAATTTGAGATAACATGTAATACATGAGATATTGTCGTCAAGAGAGTCTTCACTAAATAGGTCACACCTTGTGTATCCGAGCATGCTCCTAAGATTCTGAACATTCCCCTTAGAGAAACATCCATGTACAATTTTCTTGGACAGGTTTGAAAAGGTTCTCTTATGTAACTTTCCATGAATTTCGGGTAAAATTCGTATAACACAACGATTGAAGTTAAACGGTTAGGCTCTTTTAAGAGCTTCATATATTTTGGAGTCATTTATAAATACAAGATCAAGCAAAATATCCAGTGGGTGGTAAAGTTACCGACGTTTTCATGACCCGGCACTGTAAGTAAACTGCATTCACAGGGACTAAAACCGCCTGTTATTAAGGACAATGAGTTACTAAAAGAGGCGATGGCGAAAATATTGGATTCATCAGTAAACATAGGCAGCTTTGAAGTATCACGACAGGGTGTAACATAAATTTTCGTAATAAGAATGAAGTTGTACTTGGACGGGTGTTGAGGCCAATATTTAACAGCTATGCAGTCAGTATTATCATTTGATAATTCAAAGCAAATACGTAAAGTAGTATTCTGCGTTCCAGAGAGTTGTATCCTGGCTACTGTGAATTTTTTTGATACCACTACTGACACAGTATTACCGTATCTGTTTGGCTACTACCATAATACTAATATTTTGAGTGATCTTTTCCATGTGACTTTCAAAAGACTCAACTGTATGGTTGATAAATGACCGCTCTGGTCATGAACAGGTTTAAAAAAAAAGAAATTAAGAGCACGACGTACTGGAGCTTGCACAAATTTGAAATTATTAATTTTTAAAGTGAACTTCCATACCATTCTCTTAGGTGTCTGCAGGGATGGGTGATGGGACAAACTACTCAGCTGCTTGGAGGACCCGATCTCCCTAGACGTGAATCAAACTCCACCATTACTTCCATATCGAATCTCTGTGTGGTAAGTTTTGCTGTCTTAAACTGCTGCCAAAGCTTCAGGTGCTATATCTGTGGCACCACCCTCTACACTCATTCAGATAAACGGGACTTATTGGTATGCCACTTGGTTGCTGCGAATCCGAGTGGCCAAAAAGTACTAGTAAAGTCGAAAAACTTTCATTTTTCTTGTTCTGTACTTTATCAGTCTTTTTCTTCGTGTCCTATTAGGTAGATACTGCTGCTATCTCTTATTTATCCCTAAGCATGAATTATAGTTTTTAATATGGCGGTTGAAAGTAGCCTTAGAAGAAGCACTAAAACGCCATATTCTTGAGTCACAAGAGCTTCAGCCAGAGGAGGCAATAACCCAAGGACATCAGCATCATCTCGCATGCCGATTCTAAAGACCCGTGTACATTCCGCCGTTCTGACACTACGTTTACACTGATAGTTGATGGCTGGGTTATCAGCCGCAAACACTGTACATTTGACTGAATCATTATCGTCGGTCCCTTTGGTATGTGAAATGCCTTAAGAACTGATGCCGTTTGTACACCACGTCTCTCAGGTGAGTTTTTTCTCCCTCTAGCTTCTCACAAGTAGTAGATCACGCCTCGTTCGTCAGTAGGCTTACAAACGCATTGCGTTCAACGCTCCCCTCTGACCACAGTCCATAGACGTCTTTGTTCACTCATGTCTCAAAACTTCTTCACATGTATTTGTTTGTCGCTAATCTAAGAGCCTGTCTCTAAAACCCCTATATGACAGACCATATAAAGTCATTAAACGTATGGATAAGTTCTTTGTCCTAGACAAAATAGGCCGCAAAGACTCCGTTAGTATCGATCTTCTGAAACTGGCCTACTTTGAAGGCGATCACATGAGCCTCGAACAAAGCGTACTCAATAATAGACAGGCAACCAAATACTTGTTAGTCCTCGAAGAAATCACTAGCAAGGCAAAAGCAACTGAAACTCCTATTGAAACTCAAACGAAACCGCGTTCTGGACGAACCCTAAGATTTCCAGAGCATCTTCCCACTTATCTGACACATCAAGACTAACGCAACACTCCAAATTTGTCGCACTTGTGCTACATTAATCTCGAGCACATAAATTGCTTTTAATTGCATCCACATCGTGTGTCAAATATCTTTAATGACCGCACATGCTACATCCACTGCCAGAGAAATTATGTACTTTATTTCGATGTTCTATCCTTCGTATTGTTTTCCGTGTGGTGGATGGATATCATTATTCGAACGTCATTTTTGAGACGTTTTCTTCGACAAGATTCTCAGCATTCTTGTTTTCTTGACCAAGTGCAAGGGGCACTGAACAAGAAGCAAACGATGCACGAAATTGAATGGACGAACATCAACTAAGAGGTGTACATGTACCAAATAAGCATAGGTAGACGCCCAGTAGGCAATCCATCAAGCTGATCGGAAGCGGTTTATTAGTGGTGCTACCATTAGATATTCACTTCCTGACGGTTTGAGCGAATTCTGCACTAGGGTCAGTCGAATCCCATCATCCTGTCACAGCTCGTCTTCAGAAGTGTCAAATGCTTTTACCCTTGGGTCACTGATGTTTTCGAATTTTATCAACGTCTAGGCTACTCGATTCTTCTTTAGTTGACAACGTAAAGATATGGAGGGGAATGAAGTGTTCGGAAGATTCAGATGGGCTTCAGGCAAATCTGAAGCTTCTGAAATAATGAGAAGCCAGTGGCATAACTTTCAACCTGGAAAAGTGCAGAGTGGGGCGACTTCACGCCGGTGGACTGTAGAATGCAAGTTGTACCCTGTCAAGTGGAAGCCCGTCCTGTCAGATCGTGACTTAGATTTAGTTCTAACGGTAAAAATAGAAACAGACATGAATCACACGGAGGATGCAGTGAGAGCATATGCGGTCGTGCACTTTACACATAGATAGTTGGGTACACTCACTCCTGAGCTCTTTCTGAGGTTGTACAAAATATACGTCAGACCACACCTTGAAGTGCATGATATCATTGCACTCCCATAGCTTAGAAGAGACACCAACCTTTTGGAAAGAGTCCATAGACGGGAGACAAAAGGAGTGGTTGGTCTCCAAAATAAACTCTATGATGAATGGCCAAAGATATTAGGTCTCGTCACACTTAGCTACCGTTAGCTCAGGACGGACTTGATAACTACCTATGAAATAACACATGACCTGAATGACCCAAACAGAGGCGTTCTGGCATTAAGTAGTTATGGTCTTTTCCGTGGAAATCGCAAAAGGTTAGCTCACCAGAGTGAAAAACTCAAGTGCGCTTCCACTTCATTTCACTGTGGGTTTGCCGTCTATGGAACTCCTAGCTACGGTGCCGTCTGTAGACAGCTTTAAACGAATGCTGGACGATCACGCAGTGACGCAAGGACTGCGTCCACTTGGCCTATCCCCTTAAAATCCCACACACCATTTATAGGAGACAACTAAATTCATCGGTTCACTACTTTACACTCTGCTGTCTTACTCTCCTGACTACTCGAGCTACTACACTTAAACTTATTATTATTGATATTTTGTGTATATATGTCAACTTCAAATTTAACAGGCCGTCTCTTTTCACGGTTTTCGTATTTATTTTTTGCCTTTTATTCTGAATGATCTGTAGTAATTACATCTGTTATTATTATCTCTTTTCTTTTGTTGAGGAGGACTAACTCCATTCATAGTAGTAACAGTCTCGACATACTGCGTATTACAAACAACACACAATTGATCCCTGCACCAATCCTTTCGGAGTTTTAGAGGTTGACGGATTTCTCTTACACAGCCTCTAACTTATTAGTTCTCGCGTACCAAAGACAAAGCAAAAGCCAATAATTGATCGTCCAAACTACGTGATATATTTCGGGACCAAAACAAACCGTCAAACGAACGCTTAGCTGGCTAGTGATTGTGCACGTGACACGACGGGGTACCAAATGACGGAGATGCTTGACCGGAAGCCTTCAGCTAAACAAGTCGACTTAAACAGTGGTGGTCAGCATCCAATGGTGAGTCATTGCTGTGGTCAATAATTTTGGGGAATTATTTACCGCTTCAGCCCTTTCCCCCCCTAGTGGGGTTGTAAGGACTCTAAGACAGAACCAGCCGGAATTAAAAATCTCGATGGTTCCCTTTCGGGTGAAAAAAATCTTCCGAGCGGCTTGGTGGCATGCCCACTGGTTTGTCTGCCTATGCTAATAGGGTGTTTGTACATAGCTTCCTTGTTGTTGTTCGTTGGATCCCGTGCTTCGTTTGTTTCCTGTCCAGTTCTCGTCGCACCTGGAAAGGAAAACAAGGACGTTAAGAACCACGTCGAAGAAAATGTACCAAATCAGATTTTTTAGTTAAAAAAATGATAATAATAATTTTATTTTCATATAAACATAAATTTACATGAAAATGCATGCCATTTTTACAGGCACGATCAAGTATGATATAATGTCAAATCTTAAATTGTCTACAAGTTAATAATGTTTCAACAGTTAAATATTTGATACATATATATAATTACACTCATTGTCTGAACCAGGCCGTATAGTTATTGAATTGTACAGTTGTCCTCCAGGTTGAGCGGGAAAATCGACTTCGTTTCGTTTTCATCCCGTGGTTGTAGGCATACGATAACCAACCAATATTGAGGTAAGTACAACGTTTACAAGGGATTGGAAGCTGTTTTAGAAAAATTAAAGTGCTAAGGTGAAACATTAAAGTGTAATAGATTAAGTGAGTGAAATATATCATTAATAAACACATTTATATAGAAAACAGAATGGGGAAGTAATTAATCCTTAGGCCGACAACGTTCATTTGCAATGTATAATGAAACCAATATATTTTATACTATCATGATGTTCACTTTTGGCTTTAATACAATTATTTTCAAGCCAGTTGTTTTTATTTCATGTCTTTTTTTCTATTTGGTGCACAACCGTACCCTCCAGAGAATAGGAATAGAATAAGTCGAATCAAATTCATAAAGAGCTATAAAATGTTAGGTTTAATGGAATATAATGAGAATCAAGTAAAGACGTTATTAGAAAATAAGTGAGACAAGATATTGTGAAGTGGTATTTAAAGATCTGACAATGGATAGCAAGTTAATTTATAAGATGCCCCATAAATCTGTGCAGATCCCACGTGGTCGCATCTCAACAATAGGCTGAGCGAATGGTATATATTTAAAGGTAGAAGCATTATCTGTCAAGGCGTTCACTATTATCTTTTTCAAGATAAAGATCTAAGCCCTCAGAAATATCTCGAGCCTTTAATTTGTATATTGCTGTTCCTGCAGAATGGGGCGATTCACCTTAGTGACCACCACCATATCTACTGATCAGCTAACGCCACCCTCCCTCCTTTTTTGATGTTAGGCTCTGAGACTATGATTATTATGGCTACCGCAAATATATTGCTTGGTACCAGACATGTTCGTACCCCATATTCCATCTCCCTAGCTTTCTTAATGAGTGCTTCCAATAGGTCTCCACGTACATCTTTACGAACATATTATATATGTGTGCATGCATCCTGATGAACAGATTACTTTATAAGAAGTTAAAACCTTAAAGAGTAAAACGAATAGGTATTGTGAATAGTGGAGCAAGATTTAGCAGAATACTATAGTTAAGGTTCAATTTAGGTAGTATGGACTGAAGGTAAGGTCGGTTGGCAGGACTTAGTGTACTTATATATAGTAAACATCTGACATTGCAAAGTAACGTGTCTAGACATATTATAAAAAGATATTAACACAGAACCAACGAAATTTTGGCATTTTTTTAACAATACTGCAGTGTGTGTATACTGAAGAATGGTGGTTAGTCTACAGGGAGCCGTAGAGTAAATCAAACCATATATGATAAGAGTATAATCAATAATATAGTTCGTATATCAAATATTACACTAGGTTCAATAATTGAGTGTTATAAGGGAAACAAGCGTGGTAAAGCAAGAGAACATTTGATGCATAAATATTTTAAGTATTTTAATATCCATCTAATTTAAGAATTGAACATGCATGATTAATAAGTATTATTATATTAGTATATACATATGTAAAACGTTAAAAGGTGTGGATGCTATTACAATTATTTCCAGTGTTACTTTTACCAACACAACTTAGTGAAAATTATAGAGAATAGAAATCAGTAAATTAGTTAACGTTCGCTGCGTGAGTATTAGAGTCGAGATATACGTATGTGACTATACTGAAGACTGGACTGGCCTTCAATTTCCGTTCTACCAACAGTTGTGGTCTTTTAGACGAGCTAGGGTGGACATGTTAAAGTGTCTTTCTAGGCTCCGTTTGAACCCATCAGGGTTTTCACAACATCTTATTTCAGGTGGTAGTTGGTTCCAAAGAGTGCAATATTTTATGGTGAAAAAGTTTGCCCTAATGGATTTTCTGTGGGTAGCCACCTTGACAAGGTAGTCGTGGTTTCGCAGCTGATATGATTTAATATTTTCCCAAGTTATGGATGAGTTACTGTAGCAGTGTTTCCTAATGACTTTGAAGAGTAGAAATAGGTTGCACTTCACTCTCCTTAACCACAGAGGCTCTAATTTCAGACGTACACACCTGTCAACATATTCCACTTGTTGGTCGAACCCTATTATGCGTTTCGTGAGGAATCTCTGGACACTTTCGATTTTTTTTCTGTCTACAGTCCTGAGGTTACTAAATAGGAGAGCACAATATTCAAGTTTGGGACGGATACATGTCCTATATATAGCTAATCTTGCTTCTTGGGTGTAGAAGTTACGCAGTACAAAGCCAGTAAGTCGTTTACAGTCAGATACAACCTTATTTGCATGATCGGAAAAGGATAAATCTGAGTATGTTATCCCGAGATCTGTGACTGTGTTCAGTTTTGAGAGGAGCTTACCGTACATATAAGGCACATTATCGGTTTCCAGCGTCCAAGGTGGGTTATACCGCACTTGTCTGGGTTGAAAGTCAGTTGCCACTTTTCGCTCCAATCGCCTAGATCATTTAAGTCTTGTTGGATCTTGCTTTCGACGCTCATATCACCGTACCCATAATCATATACTATCTTGAGATCATCTGCAAAAAGGTATGGCTTGCCATACTTGATTACAGAGACTATGTCATTTATAAATAAGAGGAATAGAATAGGGCCAAGAACACTACCTTGTATTACACCACTGGTTATCGGCTTTGAGGAAGACAACTGGTGGTTGATTTTGACTAATTGCTCTCTTTCTGTGAGAAAAGAACTTATCCATTTGTGAAGATTTCCGGTTATTCCGTAGGATTGGAGTTTTGTTAGGAGTCTGATATGTGGGACTTTATCGAAGGCCTTGCTAACGTCAAGAAACAATGTTGTTACCGAACGCCCATTATCAATGCTTTGTGTGATGTAGTCAAAATAATCTAAGTGGCAAGTAATGCACGACCTTCTACTTAAGAAACCGTATTGGGATGGGGATAGTAGGTCATTTGACAGCAAGTACTGAATGATTTGAGTCTTAACTATCTTTTCCATTACACGTGAAACTACAGACGTGATGTTGATGGGGCGGTAGTTGTTGATATCAGCTATAGGCCCGTATTTATGGATAGGTACAATATAAGACTTCTTCCAGCAGTTAGGGTATGTCCCATCGCTTAATGAAATTGAGTATAACTTGAGTAAGAGTAAACTCATGTCATTACCACCTTTTTTCAGCAGAACGGAAGATATACCGTCTGGGCCAGTAGTGTTACTAAGCTTAAGATTTGCGACAGCTTTATCGATCTCATGTGTGGTGAAAATTATGTCACTTAAACATTCGTCTGTTTTACGTGGGAAATCCACGACTTCATCGTTCTCTAAGGTGTATAATCTGGCGAAGTGCTTGCTAAACAGTTCACATATCGCCTCATTATTTTCGTAAGCAATGCCGTCTAAGTATATTATTTTCGGATAGGGTGTTTTGGAGTTCATCAACCTACTTTTAAAAAGTTTGGCTATTTCTCCTGAGTTATGCGGTGCATGAATGGCCTGCATTTCTTTGTTTCTGAGGCCTATATTTCTCAACTCTTCAATTCTACTGAGAAGGGACGTTATGGCAATTAATGACGATAAGTCATGATATCTGTAGTATTTTATTGAGTGCTTACGTAGACTTCTTCTAAACGATGTCGGAATATAATCACTTTGGGGGAATCTGAAGTTAAGAATCTTCTCGGGTGCAATGACGTCGTGAATTGAGTTAATATTCTGATAGAAGTTGTTAAGAATTGCATCTAAGGACTGGTTCGAAAAGTACGAGTCCCAATTAGAACATCTAATTAGGTGCTGATACAAGTCCCAGTCAGCATGTGTGTACAATCTCATAGGTATCTGGCCAGCTTCATCTCTGCGTTTTGTTTCAGGAAAGATGTCAAAAGAACAAACTACTATTCTATGGTCACTACCTGGAAATTCATGTCCAACATGTACGGTAGATGGCGTTATGTTGTTCGTGAAAATAAGGTCTAGGATATTTGCGGATCTAGTGGGTGAATTTATGTGTTGTGTCCACCCTCCTGTGACGATGGAATTTATGAGATTATCGTACCTTTGGGGTCCTCGGAGTGAAGACCATGATACTTCTGGCAAGTTGAAATCGCCTCCGATAATTTTATAACTGAAAGGAAGATTGGCTGTAACATTAAAGAT
The DNA here is from genome assembly GCA_944472135.2 of Trichobilharzia regenti. NCBI lineage: Eukaryota > Metazoa > Platyhelminthes > Trematoda > Strigeidida > Schistosomatidae > Trichobilharzia > Trichobilharzia regenti. Next base: position 31,683,636 of record OX235264.1, on the reverse strand, counting down.
ATTGCTAAGCATATTATCATATTCCCTGCTGGATGAAGGGGGCCGGTACACACAACCCACAAGTATAGGTTTACTTCTGACAACTTTTATTTCGACCCAGATCGAGTCATTGAGTTGTGACAGAATTGGGTTACTAAACTGGGTTGCACACATGGATTGTTCACAGTAAATTAGTGTTCCACCCCCACGACCTGTCCGTCTGTCCCCTCGAAAAAGGTTGTATTTCTCAATCCTTAGGCTGTCATTGGAGATGTGCGTTTACCATACCGTAAAATAATGCTAAGTACAGAACACCGAAAAAGAATACATCTAATTAAATTTTTTGTGCCTATTACATGTACTGTTGAAAAAAATTTAGTTGTGTTTCGTGATACTGCACAAAAAGTTGATACGTCTAAAGAAAATAGTTAGTACCACAAACGGATGGGTTGCGTGAATCACACGACTTCGTTATGTCATATAGGTGTGTCAGCCACGTGCCGTAAACCGTTAATGCCCAGCTCTTGCTACGCTGGGACTCACGCTGTTCCTTGAAGTTTCTCGGAAACGCTTAGTAATAACGGACGGAAAAACCAAAACACCAATTGGTGACTCCAGGATTCTTTATTGGAACACCAACATATAGCCAACTTTAAAATTAAGCTTTAAAACTAAGGTCTGTGAACAAATATTACAATAATAAATCACAATATTACTTCTGACGGTTTGCTGCTGACTTCTTTCTGAACAGCGACCGATGAGACGATGACTGGTGTATTGATTCCTGCGCGAAAAATTGGGGAAGTTGGGTTTGAGCAAACAACCGTGAATTGATTGTTCAATCTTCAACTACATTGACAAGGTGTGCAGATATTCTGGGAACCTTACGGTGCGTCCAGAACGGGTTTTCTTAGGAGGCTCAACAGAAGATTCGTTAGCTGTCGCTGTGCTAGTGACTTCATCGAGGTCTAAACGATCTTCGGTCACTTGTGGATTATGGGGTATGTTGAGATCTATGCTAATAGGATTACCCTCTAAGTAAGCCGGTTTCAGACGGTCAATGCTGACGGTGTCCTCGCGGCCTTTTTTGTCCAAGACAAAGAATTTATCCGAACGTTTAATTACTTTATAAGGTCCGTCGTATGGAGGTTCTAGGGGTCTGCGCACAGAGTCGCGACGAACGAATACATGTGAAGAAGTTTTTAAACACGGGTGAACAAAAACATCAATGGACTGTGGACGAAGGGGAGCAGGTTTAACTGAACGCATTCCGTTTGTAAGCCTGCTGACGTATGAAGCGTGATCTACCACTGGTGGGAACCCCGAGGAAGAAACAAATTCACCAGGCAGTCGCAGTGTCGTGCCATATACTACCTCGGCGCTAATACAACCAGCATCGGTTTTCAAGGCGTTTCCTATCCCTAGGAGAACTAACAGAAGGGATTCAGTCCAATGGGTGTTGTTTGCAGCTGACAGACCAGCTTTCAGCTGTCTGTGTAGACGTTCTACCGTACCATTAGCTTGAGGATGGTAGGCTGTTGTTCGAAAACGCATGCAATCTATGATTTTAGTCAGGGCGAAGAATAAGCCACTTTCGAATTGCCGCCCGCGATCAGTTGTTATGGAAGATGGGCATCCAAAGTTAGCGATCCATCTTTCTACAAAGACGCGTGCGACTGTTTCCGCAGATACGTCCTTGGTGGGTACTGCTTCTAGCCATCGTGTGAACCGATCAATGCAAGTTAAAATATAGGTACATCCATGGGATTCAAGAAGGGGTCCAACTAAATCTATATGAACGTGTTCAAAACGAGCGTCAAGGAGAAGAAACGTGCCAAGTGGGCTTTTGGTGTGTCTTATCACCTTGCACTTTTGACAAGCTAAGCACGTGTGTGCTCATTCCCTTACTTCTTTATTAATGCCAGGCCAACAAAATTGACTAGTTACGAGCTTGACGGTAGTTCGAATACCTGGGTGAGATAAACCATGCAACGTATTGAAGACGTTACGGCGATAACTTTTAGGCACGATGGAGCGAGGAGTACTCGTGGAAATGTCACATAGAATAGTATCTCTTCCCATACCTAAGGGTTTCTCAGCTAATTGTAGAGTTGTTTTCGACAACTCATGTTGAAGCTCAGTACCTTCTTTTTGAAGACGAGCCAGTTTAACAAGGTCTATGCCGTCGATTTGGGTGAGGGAACAAACGAGCAACAAGGCATCTGCCACAGTGTTGTTCACTCCGGATACATTGCATATATCTGATGTAAACTGTGAAACGTAATCCAGTTGTCGTGATTCCCTGGGTGAATACTAATCCGCAGGTGAGTTCATAGAGTACGTCAGAGGTTTGTGATCAGTAAAAATTATGAAATCACGACCCTCTACTGAATGTCGAAAATGTCGTACAACGCAGTACATAGCCAGAAGTTCTCTGCCGAATGCGCTGTACTTCGTTTCAGCTATTTTCAGGCGTCTCGAGAAAAAGGCGAGTGGTTGCAACTCTTTGTCAACTAGCTGTTGTAGAACTGCGCCGATTGCAGTGTTTGATGCATCAACCGAGATACTTAACGGTGCCGTTAGATCCTGACACATCAGAAGTGTGGCATACGCAATGGCTTTTTTATTCTACGTAAAAGTATTTCGAGAAGACGCGTCAAGTTCTATGGACTTGTTATTCCCTCGAAGGAGCTCTGACAATGGCTGAATCACAGAGGCACTGAGAATGTAGTGGAAGATAGAACGATCAGTTCACGGTTGTTTGCTCAAACCAAACTTCCCCAATTTTCGCGGAGGCATCAATACGACAGTCATCGTCTCATCGGTCGCTGTTCAGAAAGAAGTCAGCAGCAAACCGTCAGAAGTAATCTTGTGATTTATTATTGTAATATTTGTTCACAGACCTTAGTTGTAACGGTGTTTATATGTTGGTGTAACAATAAAGAATCCTGGAGTCACCAATTGGTGTTTTGGTTTTCCGTCCGTTATTACTAAGCGTTTCTGAGAAACTTCAAGGAACAGCGTGAGCCCGAGCGTAGCAAGAGCTGGGCATTAACGGTTTACGAGACGTGGCTGACAGTATCTGACGGTGAAGTCAGTTTTGGACGGTTTCGGACCGTTGGTAACAATTTGGATAGTCACCATTCATCTTTCCTTGTGCCAGTCAAGTCCTCTTTGAACAAGCAATATCTGGAACGTTTTTGGAATTGGGTCAAGTTCAACAATGCCTGGGTCAAAGAAGGGACAGAGTGTCTTGTATGCAAACAGGAAAGTAAGCCATGTTGACTTGTCTGTTAATTGTAACGATGTGTCTGATGTTAATGTTACTGTTTCTCCGTTCAGGTATAATAGGAACATCAAACTCCCTAAATTAGAACCACGGTGTTTCGACGGAGACCCAGCTGATTATTTACAATTTGTAAAGGAGTTTGAGATCATGCTGAGTAGTTTTCTAATAAGTGATGAATTGAAATTGATGTATTTGATGAGGTATTGCACTGGAGTTGCTACAAGAGCTATACAGTGCTGTAAGTTTATGAAGCCGAAAGAGGGGTACTATGAGGCTATGAGCATATTACGTCAAAGGTTTGGAAGACCTTCGATGATTGTAGGGAAATTATTCGAGGCTGTTAAGGGTAATGGTGGTCAATTACAGGATGACTCCCAGGCACTCACTGAGTTTTTAGATAATTAGCTGATTTACAAGAATGCATTGATTTCGATGAATTGCATGAGTGACCTCAACTCGAGTTTTATACTAGAAGTAATAGCAAGACGCCTACCTACTCGACTGCAAAGGAAGTGGGTGAAGATAAGCTCCCGTATGGAGGATGAGGGTATCGAGCCAAAATTTGATGAAATTCTGAAACTGGTAAAAGACAGCGTCAATCAATCTATGAGCACGTGTTCCAGTCTATTAGTTCTCACCCCTAGAATAGAGCAGTCTGAGGGTAAAACGCGCTCATTGATGACGAATAAGCCTCAGAGAGGTGGATATCGAGAAGGCACCATGATGTTCAGTAGTGCATATAGACCTAGTGAGTGTAACAGGTTTCGTAGTACATCCTCAACAGATAAGTTACAAGATGCGAGACAAACACGGTTGTGTTTTACACGTTTGCAAGAGGTGCATACAAAGGTGAACTGTGAACCAGTGAGCAAGTTCAGTGATAAGCTAAGTGTGAAATCAAGGTCCGACTCCGAATTGTGTGACGATAACGGTGTGGTGAAGAAGCCTGTAGTTGCAATTCTAAGCCATTGTTGAATAGAGTGTCACAGAATAGAGTTGCTGCTTCAGAGTCCAGTTCTGACCCTACAAGTTTACAAGGTATTACTAGTCAGAGTGAAGTTATAAAACCTTTAATGATTTGTGAGAAGGAACCAAAATTGTCCACTTCTGTTATTAAAGAGTTTGAAATTGATGAAGTCGACCAGATAGATGATGGTAAATTGAATATTTGTGATAATGATCATGATAGTGCAGATATGTCTTTGGTTGATCATGATGAAATGAGGGGAATGCCTACTACTGCTAAGTTTAATAAGGGTTCTGTACAACTACAACGTGAAGTAGAAATAAATGCAGGTGCAGTTGCAGAAGGCATGCATACTTGTGAGACCGTCAGTGTAATTGATCAGCATGTAGCCCACCTGTCATCAGATGATAGTGTTAAACCGGAACTAGTAGTGAAAGACAGCAGTGGTGGTAATCTTGCAGTTAGACAACTATCTGAAAGCCGAATAACAACAGCTTCTGATCCACTGCTGTGTTCATCACCTTGTGTCAATCAGTCATGGTTGGCGTTTTTATCCACAATGAAATGGACGTCCATGAACTCACGTGCCTTATGCAATGACTATGATAGTATTGGTGCATTCGAAAAGACGAAAGATATTGCTCAGTTTAGAGAGGATAAGCCAAGTGTAAACGAGAGAGTAATTGTTAAATTGACTTGCATGAATAAAGGTATTTCTAGTTTCAAGTTACTATTTGAATGTTACTGTCTTTGGTGTAAATTACTCTGTTTCTACACTTGGTTGATGAGATATGTCGTGTGTTTGTTGGTCATCTATATTCTACGATACAAAGACATGAGCGTGTTGCCGTTCAGATTTGAGGATATAACTCATAGAAGGAAGTCAGCAAATGAACTCTGCGACGAAGGAATATAGGCGTACTGCTGTAAGTCCTACAGTTCATCATGGGGAGTTTGTCGTGCCAGAATCCATGACATCTGATGTGTTGATTGTACATATGTTTGTGTTAAATAATTGTGTGAGTTCCAATTATTGTAATTGTTGGTTAATCTTGTTTGTGTCCGGATATTCCACAACTTACAATCGTCAACGTGAGAAGGGTTGTAGGCGTACTGGTGTAAATCCTGCGATTCTTCAAAGGAATTCCATTAAGACATGATCTGCGAGTTTGTGTGTACAGTTTGTATATATGTGTGGTGTGTCATATCAATTGGTGTTTTTGGATTCATTGTGTTTACTTGTTGTTTTCGTATCTTGTTGTTATTGCGTAATTTTGTTATAATTTTCGTCGTGATTACTTCTGAAGTTGTGTCCACTCTTCTACATCCATGAATGAATTGATTGATGTTAAGGACAGCAGATGGGTCGTATACGCCGGGGAGGCTAGGCTATTGCTGAGAATGAAATGCATACGGAGATAATTGTTAGCTGCGGTCCGACACGCCGGGGAGAAAGAGTGTAAACGACTGAGGCTCGCATACGTCACCGCTGCTAGAACTGAGGCAGAATGAGTGACAAGCGATTGCAGTGGTAATTGGTAGTGAGTAGACAAGAGGATGTGCGTAGAGTATCGTGAGGTGGTGCTATGGTCACGTTGCATTCAGCAAGAGTCATTCTAGCAAGTGGCGATTGTGTTGCATGATATCAAGATGATACCCTTAACTGGAAGCCGCAGGTCGTCATCGATGTGTGAGATTGTGCTGTGAGTATGCTTGTGGTGTGTTGGCTTTTCTGTTTGTTTTCCATTTCAGCTCTGTCCGTGTGACCCAGGTTCTCTCAAAGTCAACGTGTATTGGCCGTGATGGAAAAAAGGGATGGATCCGTATTTTGCCGGAGAGTGTCAATGGAGTTGAAGATTGGACGATCAATTATTGGTTTGTTTGCTCAAAATCAACTTCTCCGATTTTCGCGGAGGCATCAATACGACAGTCATCGTCTCATCGGTCGCTGTTCAGAAAGAAGTCAGCAGCAAACCGTCAGAAGTAATCTTGTGATTTATTATTGTAATATTTGTTCACAGACCTTAGTTGTAACGGTGTTTATATGTTGGTGTAACAATAAAGAATCCTGGAGTCACCAATTGGTGTTTTGGTTTTCCGTCCGTTATTACTAAGCGTTTCTGAGAAACTTCAAGGAACAGCGTGAGCCCGAGCGTAGCAAGAGCTGGGCATTAACGGTTTACGACAGTTTGCTGACAGGCACAATTGGTAGTAAAGCGTCGGTATTAACTTACTAAGCCGTTAATTGTGCGCAGACTTTTCACCGTCTGTTGCTGTGGAAATTTTCGTATAGCCTCGACCTTAGTAGCCAGTGGGCGAATGCCCTTGCAGTCAATAATGTGACCCAGGAAGTCGAGTGAGTCAACACCGATTTGACACTTTTGAATATTAATGTTAACGCCATGTTGGCGTAGCCTTTCAAATGCCAAGTCCAAATGTCTAGGTGAGTTTCCTTGTCTGGACAGGCAATGAGGCAGTCGTCTAAGTATGCGTGTACAAAGTTGAGACCGCGAAATACTTCGTCAATGAAGCGTTGGAATGTTTGGGCTGCATTCCGGAGACCGAATGGGATACGTAGAAATTCAAAAAGTCCGAAAGGCGTAATGATAGCCGTTTTCGGGATATCTTCTGTTGCCATCGGTGTTTGGTTATACGCTTTAACCAATTCGATTTTAGAGAATATAGTCGCGCCAGATAATGTTGCCGCTAAGTCGTGTATATGAGGCAACGGGTAGCAATCAGGGGTTGTTTTGGCATTCACTCGCCGGTAATCACCGGTAGGTCGCCAATCATTGCTATCCTTTTTCGGAATCATATGAAGTGGGGATGCCCATAGGCTATTCGTAGGTCGAATGATGCCAACAGGTAAGCATATGGTCAAATTCATTCCTGGCGATTCTCAGTTTGTCAGGAGCTAGTCGTCGTGCTCTAGATGCTACGGGTAATGATGTGGTGCATAACATTGCTGTTTATGCACGGTAGGTCGTTAGACGGGCAATTAAGTTCGGGATATTTGTCAACAATAGGTTGAAAAGTGGGATCAATGATTGCCTTTATCTTAATGGGTGACAAGCTAGGGCCTATGTAGCTGATGCCTTTGATAGACAGACTAGTAGTATTATCAATCAGTCGTTTTCGGCGGACGTCTACGAGTAAATCATGATGATTAAGTAGGTCCGTGCCAATGATGAGCATTGTAACGTCAGCGAGAAGGAAAATCCACCGAATATGTTTGCGTAAACATACGTTCAGATAGACGTATTTTCTACCAAAGATTGCGATTGGTTTTCCATTTGCAGCCTGTAAGTTGAAGGTAGGTTCCTTCTGTCGATCTGCTGATGTAGCAGGAAGGACGCTGACTTCGGCGCCTGTGTCAACCAAGTATCGAGTCTGGCTTATCAAATCATGGATGTAAAGTAGGCGGCCAGTGCCACCAGCGACGGTTGCCGCTAACGTGTTGTGGTACCAGCACTAGTCAGGGTTTTCCGGAGAACGTGGTTTGGACTTGGATCGGCAACGCGAGTTTCTGCGTTGAGGAGCTTTAGGAGGGTGGTAGGAGGAGTTAGAATGCATGTTTGACCTAAACATCTGCTGGATGGAGTTGCATAACTCTATCATTGCAGGATCCTTACTCGAAGTCTGCTTAGTCATCGAGCATATTTCGGGAACTGACCATTTAGTTATTTCTAGAATTCTATCTGCAGAAATAGCTAAGTCATCTATTACAACACCCTAAGTACGGTCTGTACAGACTGTGGCAGCTTGGATAAGAAGAGTTCTCTAAACAGTCCTTCGTCGAGCTGACTTTGGCCAATAACTTCTCTCATTCTTGTCAGCATGCTCACGGCTGACTGATGTTACGGAATAATTCCCGCGGTAGGGCGTGAATAACTGCAAGTAACTGTGAACGGTGATCGGTTATCCCATGCTCACAAAAATCTGCTTCAGCTATCTGAAACCACGTTTCAGCATTATCTGGCCACTATGGTACAAGCTGAATGGTTTTAGGAGTTGAGGGGATACGAATGACCTTGGGACTAAGATCACTCATGACGAAAATTATGTCGAATAATATATGGTACAAGAACAAATACAAAATGGAACGAACTCACAGGGGTTATCTACGGAACTATCGTGGACGAAGTTCGCGGTTGGGCTCACCAGTTTAGAGGTTGACGGAATTCTCTTACACAGCCTCTAACTTATTAGTTCTCGCGTACCAAAGACAAAGCAAAAGCCAATAATTGATCGTCCAAACTACGTGATATATTTCGGGACCAAAACAAACCGTTAAACGAACGCTTAGCTGGCTAGTGATTGTGCACGTGACACGACGGGGTACCAAATGACGGAGATGCTTGACCGGAAGCCTTCAGCTAAACAAGTCGACTTAAACAGTGGTGGTCAGCATCCAATGGTGAGTGATTGCTGTGGCCAATAATTTTGGGGAACTATTTACCGCTACAGAGTCAACCAAAGCTGGTGGGTTGAATTACGCAGAAGTTTACCGAAGACCAGGAACCTTTACCTCACAATCAAGAGACTAGCACAAAGAAATCAAATCGGTTAACGCTAGCTTGTAAAAACGATATTGGATGTTGGATCATCGGAAATCGGAGACTTTCACATGTACTTAGAAGTTAGCTCACAAAATTAAGTTTGATTTACTCTAGCTTGGAAAAGGATTATTACGTATTGGGCATTGAAACATAGTGGGCTGTTTGGAAACTTACGCTATGTCCAGATTCGGACCCAAGGTTAAGGAGCTGCGGTTTCTTCTTACGCAAGCTGCTCCATCTAGCTCTGGCATAAGGTGTCTTGAGTGCTTTAACTTCCTATAAAAGTGAATTTTTGTTACTGAATACAAAATTACAACCTAAGATGTCACGAAAAATATCTGCGTGATTAGCATTGTGGTGAAAACGCAGGTCAAATGGGTGGATTATATAATATGCACATTCCACTTCTGCTTACGGGCTGTGGAACTGTGCTCAGTATAATACCCAGCACGTACCGGGCTTTTACTGATCCTTTTCACTGTTTAGTCGCTGTTAGGCTTTCTTGCTGTATTTTAGACGTAGTAGTTAGCGTTTCAGCAGCCCAAGGGGCATATATGATGTCTGAGAGTATCTGTTAATATTTTAAGTACTAACAAATGATGAAACACTAAGTGTATTCAAAGATTTTAGGTATAGCTAAATTATAACAGACAAACTATTGAGTAAATCATGAAACAAACTAATTCCTCTACTAGCCGCGTCAAGTTTTTTTCAAAATTAGTTCAAGAACGATTGGCCCGAAGTTATCTGCATTGAACGTAGAGTTCTTAGTAGCTTTCCAACCCTTATGGTTACTGCGCGTCAGCAGTACATGTATTATTTTCATTTTGGAAAACAGACGGGATGATAACATTCTTGTTGCCGTTTATACATATTTGCACTGCTTTTCTCCTGTGTTCTGTCCATCTTTTTGTAATGTTAGCTGGGATCAGTCCCTTAGCAGTCCTATGTAGTATGTCACTGTCGTCGGTCTACTGCATAAGCGACATGTTACAAGTGTGGTAGCTAATTCATTTCCGCGCAGGTGTAGAGTATGCTGACAATTGTGCTAGATGGAACAATAGATTCTTTATAAGTTTTGGAATAACAGTTGGCTATGTTAGATTCATAATATTGCAGTTGACTAATTTTTTTCCTTCACGTTCCCCAGTGGAACATAGGGCTCCAAGCTGGTGGCTTGAAGTTTCTGTAGCAGGGTTTATTTTGCAGGATGGGGTTGCTAGCCTCATGCCCAACCATTCCTTTTTACCAGCACTATTTCTGGCTTGGCGATGTAACAAATGAAATGAATGCACCAGCTGTGTCTTCTTGTGGGTAAACGCAGAGAAGTTAAGGAGTAGTAATCCAAGAAAAGTATGGCATGGGTAACTTTGAAGCGACAGATCAGCCTAAGCATATAATAATGTAATTATTACATGAGAATACCGTTAAGTATTGCTAGCGAGAGAGATATTTCATCTAGAAAAGTTCCTTGACATAAATTGTAATCGGTGGCTTCTAAAACTACCTCTAACCTTTCAGTTCAGTCCTGTCGTTAACCTAACCGTAAGCTAACTTAAGCTCCTGACACTAAGCAACATTCATTTGGTTGAATACCGGTACTCACGGGGAAACGAGAGTTATTCCTCCAATGTTTTGAAGAGATGATCATGTCCAGCATCAATACACGCTAACCATTTCTTCAGAAATAGACTTTTTCACCTAAATTTTCCTCTGGTTAATAGCTTCAAGATCATTTGTGCGCTTTTTGGTTCGCATTGCTATTCAACTTTGTTGTAAAGTATAACGGGAGGTACCATGATCTTTAGTGTTCCATTGAATTCTTTTTTTTTTTTCGTGTTGCATCCCACCAAATGACATCAGAAAAATCGCTTCTTCTCCACAAGTTTCGGCTAAGGAATGTATTTTGAGGGTGCGATTGACATTGAATGAAGCACCAGAAACTTGCCTTCAGACTAGTTGTACGTCATGTCATGTTACTTAGCAGATTGCTTGTTACTTCCCAGTAAGATTGATTGGATAGAACAAGTTGCCTAATACTCGATGGGTTATTTAATCTATACAATTTTACTATTAGGTAATATGGAGCTTGTATGTAAAGCAAGAGATTAAGCGAACAAGCACAAATTTGGGGCTGCAGGAGACTAGTGCATGGATAACAAGGCTGTATGTTGCCGTGCATTAACTGAGGTACTAGGCAGCGTCTGGGAATCAGAAGACGTCCCATCGGGTTGGTGTAAGTCACTGATTATCCCCATATACAAGAAGGGAGACAAGTCTTCCTGTGATAATCACAGAGGGATTAGCTTGACTAATATGATATCTAAAATCCTAGGCTCAATAATCATGCGTAGACTAAGTGGTGCTCGGGAGGCACAAACACGAGAGAGCCAGGCAGGCTTTAGACCAGGAAGAGGGTGTATTGATCATATCTTCACCCTCCGACAGATTCTAGAACATAGGCATTCCTACCGGCGTCCAACAGTCATTATATTTCTTGACCTAAAGGTAGCATTCGACTCTGTCGATCGAGAAGTTCTCTGGAGATGCTTGGCTGTAAAGGGAATTCCGAGAAAATATATTGCACTGATTAAGGCACTCTACTCGTACTCATACAGTCAGGTGAGGGCTTACGGCGAGCTGTCATCTGAGCTGATGACGACCAGTGGTGTCCGTCAAGGATGCCCATTATCTCCTTTTCTATTCAACTTCATCATAGATGTGTTAATGGACTTAACCCTGAGTGACTTCAGCGATTCAGGGATTGACTTGCTACCTGAGAATAATCTCGTTGACTTGGAATATGCAGACGATATAGTCCTCCTAGGCGAAGACGCTGACGAAATGCAGAGTCTTCTGAACACCTTGAGCTGTAATCTACGAATGTTTGGCATGCGATCCGCTCCCGCCAAATGCAAGATGATGTTACAGGACTGGACTACATCGACGCCTAGTTTAAAAATAGGAAGTGAAGTGGTAGAGCACGTTAACCGCTTCACTTATTTGGGAAGTACCATCAGCCCCAACGGGTTGATCTCTGACGAAATCTCAGCACGAATACAGGGGGCTCGTTTCGCATTTGCCAGTTTACGCCGACTGTGGCGTAGACGAGATGTTCGACTATCGACCAAAGGGCGGGTGTATTGCTCATCAGTCCGCTCCGTCCTCCTTTATGGTTGTGAAACCTGGCCACTGAGAGTGGAAGACATGAAAAGACTAGCTGTCTTTGATCATAGGTGCCTGCGCTCTATTTCCCGTGTAAAGTGGCATAATAAGGTGAGCAACATTGAGGTTAGGCGTCGAGTTCTAGGTAAACAGGGGAAATCAATCGACGAAGTCGTGAAGTTACAAAGACTGAGATGGTTAGGACATGTGTTACGTATGCCAAGCCATCGCCTCCCTCGACGAGCAATGTTAGCGGATATAGGGTCAGGCTGGAAAAAAGCTAGCGGCGGTCAAACAAAAACATGGCATCAGTCAATGAAATCCACAACAGTTGGTCTAAGCCACGTAAGAAGGTGTAGACTTCCAGGCTGGGGTCCTCGGGACGGTAAAAATCTATGGTTGGAAACAATTGGTGACATGGCTCAAAATCGTTCTCAGTGGCGGCGCAGATGCATCCACTCCTTGTGACTTATGATCTCCAATGAAACTGTTTTGTTTTTCTTTATTACTCCTTTGTCTCACACCTCTGCTCACTGTTTCTATTATGCTTTTCTTGTACTTTCTTCTCTTGCTTCGCGTGCTACACGAAGTGTGGCGACTTGAACTGTCGCACATTTGTGCAAAGTTCTATGTCGAAAACAGACAGACAGACAGTATGTTGCTAAGTTCTACGTTTTAGTCATGAATTCGCCCCTCCACTATAGCGTTGATTTTAATTATTGTGACTAGGAGGATTGCCAGAAAATCATAGGATTCTCTTCCAGTATTTGTTGTGATTGTCACTATATTTTCAGACTATTCTGATTTCTTGGTCCCATAGTTTTCCGGTTCTATAAATACTACTTCGTCCGATATGAAACTTTTAGACATTAGGAGTTTCTTACGTGGAAGCCATCTCGAGATATTTCTTTGGAAATATAAGAGGTTCTTTATTTCTAAGCATCACATGTGGAAAAAATGAAGGAGAGCGTCGTTACAGAATGTTTAACCGGATGTATCTACCATGGTACATGTCAAATTTAGAGTTCTGATAGTAGTTCTTCTAGAGAAATACGGCAATCTCTGGTTCCTTTTCTCAGCATCTAGTCATCTTTGTCTAAAAACTTTGTGTGCATTTTAGTTCACTCTAACTTTCAAATTCGCGAAATACCTCCCTAGTCTTCAAAGGACATTTCATTCATTTCGAGAACTACACTCTAGCAAATCGCTAAGCCACAAAATATTAGATCATAAACAAATTGTTTATACGTTGTCCATACTAAATTACTAGTAGTACTGTCGAGATTTCTGAATGTATATTAAAATCAGGTAAATGTAGCAGTATTAAATGAAAATTTTAGTCAATACTAATTAATTCCTTAATCAGCTGACATTTTTATTGAAAAGGAGCTCTCATGCCTTTACTTACATCCTACAAAGAGTGCTACTGAAATATCCCAGTGTTTATTAGTATTTGAGAGTGCTATTTATTCTGTATATGAACTTGGTTTTAACAGCTCAGTTGTAGGATGATCCAATTTCTACTTTATTGGTGTTGTGTCTATTTTAATAAAGTGGTAGGAACCTCCTGCTGTGTTAAAGTTTTATAGTGTGTATATCTCTCCCTAAGTTTACAAGTCTGGTGTAATGTAAGCGTCAGGGATTGCACAAAAAACATGAACGAGAACGTATCCATTTAACTAAGAGTTTGTATTTCAGTTAAGAGACAGTATTTCATTCAAATTAATTCAATTTTTTCTTTTGACAAAGAAATAATTTCATTTTCCCTATAAATTTACAGAGATTACATCCTTCGTCATTATCCATCACTTAAAACTGCTAATCCCCATGTGAAGTTTATGGTTCGTGAATCAGAAGATACTACACCAAAAGTGTTTGCTCGTTATGGTTTGTTTAGTTATCTGCTTTATTTGTTTTAATATCTTTTTATAGAAATGGGGAAAGAAGCATGCATTTCAATAGCCAATAACACAGCTGATGAAATAGCTGAAAAATTGAAATCGCTCAACCGTACATAATACTATTTCTGTTGATAGATTGCATATAATTAAGTTTTTGAACGAAAGTAGTCATAAATATAGATAATTTTATTTATATTTTGTATTTTTTTCTAATTGCAAGGAAACTAGTAAACTAGCTTATTGAAACAGAATTTTTGTAGTCAACATGTTGGTTTTTTAAACTGAGGTTACATTATAGAACTGAAGTTCGTGTGCATATGTTATAAATCTGTGTGAAAGTGGATCGGCAGAATTAGTCACTTCTTGCTAATGAGGTATATTATTTATCTGTTTAAAATAATCCAGTGGCTACGTAAGCTGATGTTTTATGTGAAGTTATAACAGTAATGATAGACTAAACAGCAGGTAAGAAATGGACTATTGTTCTATTAAACCTTACTGTTTGAAACTTTGACGTAATAACTGACTTGTAGTAAGGTCTGTTTGCTTACGGAAGTGTGTAGGTGCCTAGTACTTCCCACAGAAATTGATTTCTTCTTGGAATGTGTGAAATAGGAAGGACATTGGTATTACTTGACAGTGGGAGCAAAAGAGCAACTGCTTGAGGCCAGTCACACGGTCATTTCGAAGTGGTTTTTGGAGTTTTGTCCGTACGAAAGTTATGACGCCGGCTGCAAACTTCCCCAAAGTAAGTTAGGATGTATAACTTTCGAGATCGATGTTTTCTACCTCACTCTCTCCAGAGCACAAATGCAACGTAGATGGCTTGCTGGTCGTTTGAAGGAAACACAACTGCTGTTACATCCTCATTTGCAAGACTTCACTGAAAGACCCCCAAAATGATGTGAATAACTTGCACTTTGGCAGTAACTGCCTTTATTCTGACCGCTGTTCAAACTGTATTTCTGTCAATGTGGAACGTCCCAGTCAGTGCAACTTGCCGGGTCATTGTTGTCTTCAAGCTTGACCGTTAAGTCAAATTAGCATTTAACAGTCTGGAATATAATAAAACTAGACATTGTATTAGTAAAATGAAATTTATTTCACAAGTATCAGAAATCACAGGAAAAATTGGAAATCTTATGTAATTGAAGTAAAAAGAATGAGAATAGTTATGTTTTGAGGTAAATATACATTGAGATGTGAGGATATATTGTTACTATTAACACTAAATGACAGTTAAACTATGCGGTGAATTGTTAAAAGTTGGAGGATTTCTAAGTTCAGTCAGACAACAAAGTGTTCACTGAACTACCCTGCGGTTCCGAAATAGGACTAAGCAACTGTCAAGTTCTCCTGGGTTTTCAATGGTCGTGTAGTTTATTTCATTCAGTAATAAGAACTGCATGGTATTGTCTCTTGTGATCAAACCTTACTTGTAGAAGACCTCAGGATAGTTTTCTGTGTATAGGTGGTTAGTTTTAAGTGGAATGGGCTGAAGTTTACACCCTACATTCATATATATATATATATATATAATCAGTCTCAATACTATTGAACTTGACTTCATGTCGATATCAGGAGGACGTCTTTTGTTCCATTCGGAGGATAGATCTAGACAGAATCTGAAGGTCTATCCATTGCTGGTGGAGTCATGGATTCATAGTACTGAGGAGTCCTAAACTAGGATGAAACAGCTATCCAGCAATGTTTGATTTCCAATTAATCTTTAACTGATGTTAACTCGTGATTATAAGACGTTCTGGGATCTTCATAAATGGGAGAGTATCGGCCGATAGTTTGGTGGTTATCTGGTTCGAATCCTATTGCAAACCAGATTTTCGTTCCACCTTCACTCGTTACACATTGTATCAAAACCCGAACAGTTAATTTTCTTCCGAATTGTGTAAATAGTTATAATAAACGCTTTTGTGATTGTCTGACAGAGCCTGTAGTAGTAGATCATCACCAGCGTTTTATCGTACTCAATGGCGAAAGTTGTTCGATGAATGGTAGATTTCCTTTGCTGAAAATTTCCATAAAGTTAAAACATCCAATTAAATAAAATCGTACTTGAAGTACGATGCAAGCAAATTGTGTCAACACATTTTAACAGCCCAAGAAAATGCCGGATCCATTTGATTACCTTGTTCATCATGCAGGCTTTCTGGAAATTCATAATAGAGCAATAATCCTATTACTCGTTTACGTAAACATGTTTAAGAGATCATATTTAGGGGAAATGTGGTCAATATGATGGGTTAACATTAAGGTGAACAACACTGAAATGTAATAGAAATAATTGTGCTTAGTTATCTCGTGCACAGGCATTTTCTGTAAAGTTGGCACGGTCATTTTGCAACGTCATCATGTCTACTATGAAATTCCCCCATAATGAATTTACGTTGTATTATGTATTCCACATATCAAAGGTGACACAGGTGTAATACGTAGCCACACATACTAAAATATTAGGCATTAAGGATGAGTTTGGGTTATTTTTTCAACTGATCATATCTATACCATGATTGAATGAATGGATCAGTGGTATTGCGATTCATGAAGTCTGTTCATTTTCTACAGAATTTCTCTAGAGGGGATTAGTTATTTTGAGTGATTATTTGGCATATCCCTTTCTTGAAGCTGGACCATCTGCTTTGTCCGATGGGTGATAGGGCGTTTCAGTAAAAAGGCCAAAATATACCGGCATGATTTCATGAAAATTCAATAAAATACGTTTAACTTTTGAACTTACCGCCTCCTTTAATCCAATACACTGAGTAGATATTCAATGTCAAGCAATATTTTATAGTGAAAATGCTGGAAGTGTAACGCAGTTCAAGAATATGATGCCACTGATAGTATGTGCGTGGATAAAATGATCTTTAGTGGAAAATTTCACTTTAAAACATAAAATACAAGTCGTCATTTAACCAGCGTAGCAGTGGGCTACGACGCTACAATTAGCAGTGATATGCAATAAAGACTTTCGTTATTTTGTAATGGATGAGGGATGAGAATAAAGTAGATATCCAAGTCACGATGGAATTCAAATTAGTGACCTTGGAGTTACTGGTCACTTGCTGCATCAACTGAGCTATGGGACTAACTAGGTCATCGTTTCACTGCAGTCACTAGGGTTAATGCTCATTTGTCGTGTGAATGGATAGTGCTTAACTATTCATTTGTCGTTACACTAGATGGTCAGCTAGATCTCTTTTCGATTGTTACCGTGGTGAATTAGGGGAAGAGGAAGAGTTTGTCAATAATAGGAACAGAGCTAGTCCTAAAGTTTCAGAAAATTAATGATGGAAAAGGGTGAAGTAGCAATGTTTCAGTACATTTTACAAGTTCAGTTTTCAGATAACAAAAGTTGTATAGTCTGTGTAAACTTGTTATAAAAGTGAACAAATGATATCGTAATTATGTTGAATATCGTTGGTGATGTCAGTTAGAAAGACAAGTGAAGAGACGACTGTTTTTATTGCTTTCAATCATAGTTATGCAGCTAGATAGTTATTCGGGAAACGTTATACAAAGTCCACGGAAGGGTGAACGACTGGTATTAGTTAGCGAAGAATATATTGAATTCAAATGACAGAAGAAAATAGCCAACTAGTCGTACGTAATTTGCATGATACTGAGAATAATAAGTGAAAAGAAGTGAGATCTTGGGATGAGAACATCTTACAAAAATGATACGCAGGCTTGGACTTTTGAAGTGAGGGAATGGGTAGAAAGGAGAATTGCAAATAAAATTCAGGTTACAGAAGCCAATTAGACTGGAAATTCCCTTCCATTTTGGATTTGGAAAGGCTTTCACTTTAATAGTAATAGTAATAATAAGTACAAGTGAAGTCCCCTCGAATCGCTTGGTCTTAGTGTATATATGTTGGATTGAATGAAGTCCTTGTTGATGATATGATTTAGTAAACCACTCTAGTCCCAAATCAAGTTGTTGGTTGGTCTGTCTTCATTCTCCTATCAAGAACTATGCTGTTAAACACTTATGAGCGAATTTTAACAATGTCGTGCTTGTACAACCGATTTACTAAGCTATGCAGGTGTAGATCAGTTAATGTATCCACATAGATGCTAGCATCACGTGAATCTTGTCTTTTGCATTTGAATTAATAACAAGAATTCCAAAACTGTGACTGAAAATCATGTACAGAAATTCATGGACCATCCAATGAAATATCAATCACTTGGATCAGATTTTTGTTTGACATTTTTGACATCTAATCATCACTGTCAAGAAATCTCGTAGGTGACAAATGGGAATAAAGAAATTTGATCCGAAAGTTAGTGAGATAAGTAGTTGATTTCTGACTATAATAGAGAGACTTACATCTGAAGTTTTCAGATGCAAGAGGTAAATATTATCATATTCCGATTACTATGCCCATCATGTAAGAGATCCGACAAAAGATGGATATTTAAACTTTATATGTAAAGATGAAGGTATTGAGATTGCTGTATTTGACTGACTGGACTATTTCTAGGAGAAAAGCTGTAATTCACAAATACAAAGTCAAAATTCCGTCAAAATGGAGAAGAACTAAAGGATCAGTATATTTAGACTCGACATCCACTCGACGCAAAACGTGACCATCAATAGAGTAAGTGAAAGAATGTGTTTTCATTCCCTACTCATATTAATGAGCAATTGGGAAGCACTCACGCCAACCAGTGGTGCTTGTTAGTCAGCTCGAGTGGTTTCCAGGCATTCATACCAACCAACAGTACATTATATGCTTACTTTCTTGGCTGCCAGTAGTAGTATCAAGCAGGTCTTATATTGTAACCTTATTATTTTTTGGGCTTCTAGACGAGAATGTGGTGAGTTTTCACTTCAAACTGCATAGTTTGCAAATTGTGAGTTATTAGTTCACCTAACTAGCTAGTCTGAAGTTTTAGTGGGATGAATTGATCCGACGCTGTTATTTGAGTTACTCCGGCCGCATTCACAACTGATGATCTCAATCCCAAACAAACACAAGGGTCGTCTGGTAGTCTGATCACTTCCATGTGGTTAGCAAATACAACTGATTGTTGTGAGTAATTTCTAAGTGTTAATATCAATTGGCGGTATATAATACCGTGAATGCAATGACTACTTTATCCTGTGTACTGTGATCTGTTCATAGAATAGACACTGTGTAGTTTACCAAACAAATAGATTTTAAACGACAAAATTTCGTCAACTCATTGTCATATATACCAAAAACATGAAATTTGAATTCGACCATGTCACGTGTATCTTTTATTTGCCGATATTGTAATGGACAGTATTTTTAAAGTAATCTCAAATTAACGAGTATGCATTCTAAAAGAGATGAGAGTCAGTTTCGAAATGAACATTTTGTTGTCTTCTCAATTACTTTTAAAAACTCTCAACTTGTTTCTGATATACTCAGACTGCTGAATAAAGCACATTAGAAAGACGAATTCTTTTCACGAAGGGAGAAGGAAGCTACAAGTCGAATTAACTCCTTTGAGAATTCACTGAGGTGTGATAAATGAAGAGAATTCTTTGTACAGAATGTTTCAGCGAAATCTACTTTAATGTGGAGAGTTCTCATTCAATCGTCTACAGAAGAATAGGTAGCAGTAATGTTTCTTCAGTGTAACAGGATAATTTCAGTTGAGACACAGGCTTGAAAGATATCTGTGTGATATCTATTGAATGTTAATAGGACTTCGTGAATTACTTGATGAAAACGCTTAACGTAACACTGAAAAATGTGATCCTGAATAACGAACTGTCTGTTTTGGGCTTTACTTTAAAATTAGTGAGACCTGGTATGGGAGTTACCGCAGGATAAGTATAGGACAAATGATGAGCTATTTAATCTGTACGTTGGAAGCTGGCTACAAAAGTCCTTCTCATTGGGATAGATAATGTTATTTTTATGTACATTTGTTGGCATTCTTTCCTCTATAAGTCAATGAATTTCTGTCACACGAAATAAAGCATTTCTGTTTTGTTTTTGTGGTAGGTGGTAGTAGTCAGGTAACAAATAGTCACAAAACGGAATGAGTGATATATTCCTTGGTAATTGTTATTCCGGAAATTATTGTGACTCATTTTATTTCTTCAGGTAGTTTGAGTGATTATAGGAAGAAGCTTCGTCTAAAAAAGTGTGAAAGTGTACACAGTGTGCATATCTACAAAGCAGATATATTATAGTGACTTTGACACTCTTAATCTGAATAATTGTAGGCCTCCAGTTCAGGGATCATTATCGTGTACAGCATCTTGTTCTACAAGAGACAATATTTAACAAGCTACCGAGTTCAACATTGAATGAGACCCATTTGAATCTCTGAGTAGACTGGAGTTCGCTCAAAGCTGAATACAAGAAAGCATAAAATCTTGGCATGAAACTTGTAACAACTTGACATCTAAAATGTAATACCAGTGGTAGACTGCTCACAAACCAAGCGTAAGTTTTGCCTTCGATTCTCAGCGGGTGAGGCTAGCAACCCAGTGCAATATAGACAATACCACTATCACTACGTCTTCAAAGCTTGAAGCTCTGTTTTCCAATCAGAACACAAGGAATGGATGTGTAACACGAAAAGTATGTGTAACAGATTGTTTGCCCCTACGTATTGTTATTATTATTTATATGGCCGTCATATACAAATAGAAATGTCTATCACTGAAATTATTAGTTGGCGATTATACTTCGTATGCTGTGAAACCCGATGACGATGAGTACTACCAATTGACAATTGAGAGTGTTGAATTAAGACGAAACTACAGAATTCCATCAACATTTTATAGTTTCTTAGGAAGGTGTGTCACAGATACCATCATCACTCTTACAATGCATTCGGAGTAGTATGCATTAGTGTCACCTCTGTTATCGGAAACATTTCTTCAATTGCTTTATAGTGTATCAGTTTGAAATGAACAGCTCTTTAGTACTGTTGAGCAGATTACCATTCACTGGATGAATGACTGAACTTGAAGTGGAAGCCTAGTTCATTGCAGCATCTGAATGAAATCATCGGCTTTATTTGGAAGGCGAATTTCATGATACTGAGGGAGTGAGGTGAATTCTGGTAGAAATAATGTCCTTGTCTTCAATGATTCGTTTTAACAGGGGAATGGACAGCCGCAGATTATAGCAATACTCTTATTCCCTTGGTTCTGCATGGAATGTATGGCATCTGCAGCGCGTTGCCATTTTACTCTATCCTCTCCAGCTCAAACGTGCTTGCTTGTTGCACGATTGACCGTAAGTTATCATTTCCCCTTCACTTGGTCTCCATCTTATTACTCTCTCATCTCAGCCTAGTTTGTCATCTCTCAATCGGGTTTCATTCAAGAGCCTGGTACACGATACCATTCAATGATCTCCCCATGGCATGTATAATGTAACCTTGCTTATTTCTACATAGTTATTGGCTGATAGGTTCTTGATTAGTTCGTCGCTCGACTTTCTAATTGCCAGTCCTTTCTGTCCATCTTATCTTTATTACCAAGCCAGTTATAGCAGCTTGCAGTGAGAGCCTGCAGCGAGTTACTGAAAGTGCTACTGGTTTCATACGAGCCGAATCTCTGATTCATATAGAAGCACAGATAATTAATAGAAGAGGATTAACACACACACACACACACAAGAAGTCTTCTATTCTCTATCAAAACTCTGAATTCAAATCTCAATTTTC
Source organism: Trichobilharzia regenti (assembly GCA_944472135.2). Taxonomy (NCBI): domain Eukaryota; kingdom Metazoa; phylum Platyhelminthes; class Trematoda; order Strigeidida; family Schistosomatidae; genus Trichobilharzia; species Trichobilharzia regenti. The sequence goes on along the minus strand of OX235264.1, from coordinate 31,662,093 downwards.
AAGCTTAAATGACCTTAAATAAACATTCATGTGTATATTACTGAAACAATTTCCATACCTCTTACAATGAGAACTTATAATGCAGTGTGCTATTGAGTGGAATTGAGATATTGTTATTCAAATGAGAAATAATCCATTAAACTGACTAATTTTAATTTCGAAAACTGTACACCAAAGGCAATTTTTAAATTAATAAAAATGTGTGTAAATCAATTAAATGAATGATATGTATTCTTTGATTGTTAATTTTTGAAAGTTTTCAGCTCATGGCACGATGCATTTGATTTGTAGTTATGATTATTCTTACCTGGTATTCTGAATAAAACATTCGACTTTAGCTGCAAATCAGCATTTCACCCAGTTCTCTACGATTTTTTCAGCCGGTTTCACAACTGCCCACAAGTTATCACTTCTTCCTTAATTAACATTCTTCATAATGCCCTCGCACGCTGGTCAAACTCGTTTGTTCCCATCCAGGTCCTTTTCAAGAGCCTGGCGAATTATGTCACTTATCGGTCATCGTCGTTGATTTCGTATCAACCACCATTTTATTTCGCACATTTGTTGCGAGATCAGTTCTTAGCTTGCTGGTCACTCTGTCAGAGTTCATACCTGCTTGATACCATTCAATAACATACAAAACATTATTCACAATGATGATTAACCGAAGTTATTTTGATAGTTTCAGCCACAACCGAAGCTGCGAATACTGTGCTCAAAGCAGCAGACCGTGTTAGTGTGAATTCAAACGTGCCCAAACATGTTGACTAAGAATTATTGACCACACCGACTAAGGTATAAGAATTCGGTATAGTTGCAAGGGATCGGTGTATCTCATTGATCACTCCAGTCTGTATATAAAATCTTTCTCTGATAGCTACCAGTCCGACCAGCATATCATCTAAGATTTTAGGCTGTAAAATATTACGAAAACTGAATAGGACTCAGAAAAATGCAAACGGGACCTGGAGGTTCACAAGACTACACTGACACAGTTTTAATACTTCGACAGTTTCTGGATATGGATATGATACTGACGAAAGTGTTGAAAAGTTTATCTATGCTGTGACGATTCATTCATTATTGCTACTTAGTTGCATTTCGATATTACTTTTGTTGACTGAGACCGGCGGTAGAATCGAGAATACGCATTCTGTTTTACTTCTGGCTTGTTAGCTGGGTGCGCATGCAGTCCCTGGTGAGTTATGGTGTTCTCACTGAGGCTGGAATCCAGTACTCATCGTTTCAAATGCAAAAGTGTTATCCACTGGTTCAGTTAATCTTTAGTCCGGGTGTTGGTGGCAGTCACTTAATCAGGAGAATAATCGCTGCTTCCTTCATACGATAGCCTAGCGAGAGTGTCAAGAGAGAGAGAGAGCAATGGTGAATCGATGAAATTGAGCTGAGACCAATTAAAAGGAGAATGTGTGTTAGTAGAGGATAATATCTAGACATTGTCTAGGGGTCGCACTATTTCGTGAATTGGCATAAGTTAGAACTCATGGGGCATTGGATTGGATCCTAGTGGCCCAATGGCCTACGAGTTCGCCTTGTAACCAGAAGATCCTGGGTTCGAACCTCGATGGGTGCGTACTGATGAAGAGTGCATTACTGGGACGAAACAGTTGTCCAGTACTCCCAGGTTTTCCAATGGTTCTCTAACCAATGGTAGCTCATGATGAAATCCTGTAACCAATCAAATCCCTACAAACTAACACTTTAACATCTAATTTTGTTTTTCGTCTCATTTATTTTGTCTGTTAGCAATACAACTATGGTCACTGGCATGTGAACCAGTGTCATTTGACTACGTTTGGTGGTTGTAACTTAATTTACTCAGTCAAGTCTGAAATGTGTTCACTAAGTCGTGGGACTCATCATCACAGTGCACTTTCAATTCCCATTGAATTGTTGGATCTAAGTTGTGGGACAGCTTGGACTCGTCAGCAGGAATTATTTACCTATATGACTGAGTTATAGCGTCAGTGACTGTAAATCTGGGTGACGTGAGTTCGGACTACAAAGTCACCTAGAAACTGGGCCTACAGCTTCCTGTCGACTCCTGCCAACTTCCCGATCTACATGATTCCGAGTTCTTGTTAGGTAGTCTAACTCTAGCATTAAACTCACTCTTTATTTTCCTTCCCTCATCGTATAGAGCTTTCAATGAAACAATTGTGTCAGATTGTACAGCTCGATAATAAATTAGCTGACAAGGGGTCTCTTCGCTGAATACTGTGTTGTATTTGTTACAATGAGAGTTTTTACAATCCAAATTACGCATCACAGTAAGCGGGATGCTATGAATTTTGAGTGACGATGTCAGTTCTCTAATGAACATATTGCTGTGACGCTGAACTTGTTCAACTGTGTGATCCAACTTACTGGTTAATGGGTTTGGATATCCCGATTAATAATCGTTGATTTAAGGACATACCGGTTAATAGTGTGACTGATGGACGACTGATCATGGAAGACTGTCAGAGTAATGGATACACTGTATCCGTTTCTTCTACATGTTAAATTGTCATTTGAATGTAGAAATGTTTTCATCAACTTTAGTAGCTTTATTATGTATCCGTATTCGTTAGGGTTTATTGTCATAGACAAGATAAATGTGTTTTCATAACATTGAAACATTAGGATGAAAGAATCGAAGAGGTATATGTTATGTCGGTAGATCGTCATTAGATAACAGTTCAAACTAGTAGATAAACCAGTAGCCACCAATTCTTCGGCAGACCCTGAATGGTGGGTCCACAATTATAGTAGTATTGAGTGAATAGAGTGCAACTCCAAGTAATTTCTCTAATTATAAGATATTGCGATAGACACAGTCTCATCATCCATGTAAATACCAATAGTGAGTTAGGAGATTTGTGCAATCAGACAAGAGATATATCTCCATCCTCCAGTCCACGACTAGCACGCTGGTTGCCCATTTTAATAGAATGATATTGTCAATATTGCAAGAAACAAAATGAGAGTGTACTCTCATAACTGAACAAGACAATGTGTGAAATCATAAGTGACTAGAGGTTGGTAGTTACAAGCTGTAATAGCGAAGCAGAGATAGCCTCCTTCTGGATAGAGGTGATTGTGTTAAAATGATGATCGACTTGTTGAATGACTAATGGAAGTTTCAGATATTGGGAGACAGAAAGTACTTGAATAATAAAACAGAGAATGAACTAACCAGTAGTATGATAAAACTGAAGAAATAATAAATAGTTTCCTCAACTACTCGACCACCGAGATTATATGTTTTACCTGAAGTGCATTAACTTGGAGTATCGTTAAGACCAGTTACGGCAATACGAAATCCACCCCCACCATGATTTACCTAAGTGGTAGGTAGTAATTCTTGAATCTCTATATCAAACTATGGTTGAGGAAGAACCAAAGATGTGTTTCAATTCGTAGACAAAATTAAAGATCAAACCATGAAGGACGAAGCTACGATATCCCTCGACTTAACATCACGATGCAAAACTGTACCGTTGATTGAAACGACCAGCTACATATGTGAAAAAATAAATCACAGTTCAGTAGGTATTGGGATTCGAATATAAGACCTTAGAGAACTGCTAATAAAGTGAACCATTAAGGTAAGTTTTAGATTTGACAGTGAGCTCTACAAACAGGTGGATGGGGTAACCATTGGTGCCACATTAAGCTAATTAGGAGACGATCAATTGGTGAGGTGTATCAGAAAATTCAGATGTTTCTGACAACATATGGATAGTAAATTAATCCTTTGTGAAAAGAAATTAAATGAACTGGCTAGAGTCATCATTAATTTCAATGAAGTACAACCAGGAATCGAATTACCATGTGCATAAGAGTTTCAGGGTAGATTTGTCTTCTTAGACGTGCTTATTACAAGAAGACCAGATGTTAATATAAAAAGCAACCTAAACCAGAAAAGTAGGTGGATGGGGTGGTATATTTATTCTCATGGCATCTTCCCTCTCCAGTACAAAATAAATTCGCCAAAGACGCTCATTTATAGTGTGAGAGCTATATGTTCGGAACATGTGATTGAGGATTGCGGACTGATGCCTAGACGTGACTATCAAACAACATTTATCGCCACAAACTGATGAACTTGTTTGCTTAAACTGGTGAATTCAAAGATATGCTTTCACATCAGTCTTCTCTTTCGAACCTAAATATGTTAACATGGTTGATGGTTTGGATTGTTTCTTGGAGGATTGATTAGTCACTGAATAATATTGTAAACAAAAACGTACTTATTGAAAATTTTTCTTAAGTAAATCTAATAATTATTATCGATGTTAATAAATCCTTTAGACACATGAATTACCGAATATTAATAACTCACTTCTCCTATTCACTAATAATAAGAATAATAATGATAATAATAATAATGAAAATAACAATAATAATAGTAATAGTAATATTAGTGATTAGTTTTACTTGAGGTTATGCCTAACTGCTGTATTGACCACGAACAAAGTGGCTTATTGAACTGGATTGGATTCTCTTCTCAGCATAATTAGTATATATATACCCAACTGAAATAATTATACTTTAAGTTGTAATGTTAAACATTTGTACTAAGGTAGGAAGTTTTACTCCAGTTTAAAAATGATCTAACTTCTTATTTACATTTCAGCTAATCCTAGTAACACTATGTCTACAAATCATCCAAAATGAATGTAGAAGTGTGGTTCGTCGTAAAGGTAAGCTATAGAGGGGGAGAGAGATTTAATTTTCGTGTATTTGTTTAACTTTTGATACTGTTGTAATCATGAGTTAAGTAGTTTGTGAGATGTATAGCATGTTATTGACGTGTCTTTAGACAGAGTATTCTAATTGAAACTCGATTCAATGAATTCTTTGGTTTCACTGTAGACTTTGTTCGGAAAATGAGTAACCCGATATATACAAAAATATATGTATATGCGATTAATTATAACCTATATATCTTACGATGCACCGAAATAGAAGCTCCTAGAACTGATGCATTGAAGATATCCATAATTTGTGTAAAATCGTTTGTTCACTGAGATATTGGTTTAACCGACTTTCTAAATTTGGAGGAAGGAATTGCCCTTGATTCCATTGTCTATCAGCTATATAACATAAGGAGTGTTAATATACTGTGCACTTCACTTTTTAAATTTAGGAAATTTTGAATTCTAGTGTAGTAGAATATTGTCATTTAGGTGAGTATGAGCAATAAAATCGGTAACGAGTTCATTCATTCTTTACAACATTAAACACTAACTCCTGGTGAAGATGAATTTCAGTCTTTTGATGTGATTGTGTTCTCTGAGCTGGATGGTTGATTTGTGAAGCTTTGAAAGCTTCATCAAAATCATCCACCTGAGCTACAAATCTTCTCTATCATGTCTGAATTTCAGTCTGTTATCGTAATTAATTCGTTAGTACTGATTTATCTGCTTTCACTACACAGTGCATACCTTTTTTCTAAGTAAAGGATTATCGTTCTCACTATATGATCGTAACACTCTAATGTAAAGTGTTCATTAAGTGTGAAAACTATGAGAGTATTAGTCTACGAAAAGATCTATCCTAGACAAGGAACTTCCGATTTTTAAGACTGGGAATCCCAAATTCCAGAATCTGAATGTTCATCCACTGTATATTTGGAGAATGACATTTAATGATACGTATTTATAACCAGCAAATAAGGAAGCATTACTGAAGGTATTTTCAGATTTAAATCTGCATTTACATTTGTATCTGAAAGTGGTATTTATAAATGGCTGTAGGGTGGAGAGTATTCTCTGTGTAGATGACACTTAGACCAACAATGACTAGTTGTTTGTGTTGCGTATGATTTAGAATAATAATTTAATAGAATAGTGTAGTGTTAGTGATTCGATAGCTTCCTACATTTTAATTGCTTCTACTTATGTTGGAGATAAGCATGTGACGGTATCTCAAACAAATTTGAAGTTCTGAATTCATGAATTGGAGAATAGAATCCACACAGAATTCCGTATACTCTGAATGATCTTGGTTTCATAAAATTTTGTCAGGCTATTAGGAGTTTCCTATTGTAGTGAACAAAGTGCAATCAGGAGGTTTCATTCCTCCAGCATCAATGTTAGACATCTTCTGCAATAGAAAGTATTCTAGTTACATTTCTATGTGACACAGAAAGTGTCTAAAATGTGGGACAGGTTATGCACAGATGGGTGCTTTCTTCATGAAGTTAACAAGTAAACAATGTCCTAGATGCAAACGAAAAGGCTTAGAAGTGGATGTTTCAGCTTAAAGTGCAATCTTCTTATTTGAACATAGATCACTTGAGTGCAATATGTGCTGAAGGAAATCTTCGGTGCGTTTATTTTCATTCATCACTGACTAGACTATGTGCTTGACAATGATATCAGACTGCAGTTGAATGAGAAATTTTATATTCATCGGTTTATTTATACACTGAAATGAAACATTACTGAGACATTTTCAAAATATATTCATCTCTAATATAAATTTTAATGTTTTATTCATGAAGGTGATGTGAACAATCTGTTGATTGCAACTTCAAATATTTCACAAATTGTCAATCCAGTGGAATCACTTTCCCTTCACTTCTGTAGATCAGCAAGGAGTGTGAATTGCTCCGATCCCAAATCGAGTAAGTATTTTAAATTTTTTCACATGTTAGTCGTCACTTCTATTTGGTATTGTACAACTGGTTGACAAAGCGACTATGATCTTTACCTCCGTCAGTAATCGAACAGAAGGCAGTAATACCCTGTCTAACTCTTCTTATAGATGTTATACTCCTGGTGAATGTGTCACGCATTTGAACATTATGGTGATGTGTATTTGTTGCATGCTGACCATGAGTAATCAGCAGATAGATAAAAACTCAGGTCTGGTGTATATTACATGTAGCTATTGAAGAGAAAATTAGTCCGACTTAAAGCCATGTTCAATAAGTGCTTTGAAGAGTAAACAGTTAATGACATAGTTGTCTGTACAGATGAAAATGCGGAGAATTGACTGTGTTTGTCAAAAATTATTTAATACTCTTGTTCTGCTTGATAATAATTTGAAAGTAACCACAATTCTTTTGTTCTTTTTGATTTCATTTAATCAGTACCTTCGTTAAACACAAGTGATATCAGTCGTAACATACCAATTGCACATCTGGTCCCAGTAGATCATGAACTGAAGTCGATATCCATCAATTTCAAAGCAAAATGCCTGTCTCAGTATAATCCATGTAAGTTGAAGTCTTGTTCCAATCTACTGGATGGACATATTGGATGCAAAGACAGTTGGTGATTGTCAGAGACTAGAAAAAATGTTTGAGATTCTTTAACGTTAACACAGAATAAAGTGAATGAAATGCACTCAAGCAATCCTTTGACAACATAAACTGGATTTACACATTTACGCAATATTTTATTAAATATTTCTAAAGTGAAAGCACTATATCATACTGTACGATTGTGTTGATGTGCAAAACCTGTGAAATAGTTACAAAAACTAATTTGTCATTGTGATATTTTCAGCTGCTTAGTACTGATTTAGCTTTGAGAGAAAACTATGAAGTGTTATGACTCAGGACGCATAAAGTGGGAATTATTGACTAGACAGAAATATGAATATCTTCACTGACTCCGACTCTTTCATTTATCGTGATTGGTAGGCGGACATCGACACTTGAACATTGGTGGTGTGAAGCAGGATATTTCAAAGGTTGGGAAAGCTATCTCTGGAAGGAGAAGTGAGCATATTGGATCGATACAAACAGCTTAGATATATTGAAATCCCAAACTGTTATGTCCTTTTCAACTATATGTCTATATATGTTTCATAATAGAGTACTTCATTTTATAAATAAATATATACATATGTAGAGTAGGAAGAAAGCAGGTAAAGTTACAGATATCCGAAATAAAATGAAAGGTGCGCTTATCTAGAGCATATTCAGTTTGAAGAAGATAAAAAGCAAAGTGTTTAAGAAGTAGATAGTATGCAAGCACAGGGCGGCTAAGTGGAGATCACACGATAGAAAAAAAGAAAGACAAAAATCGATGACAAAGTAATAAAAATGAACAATGTGTGCTTGTGCATATAAGTAAGCGTGAATTTGGTCGTGATGGGTGGTCTCATTAATTCCGTCTGGCAGATTTTTATGCTAAATCTGAAGTGTGAAGTATCTCACTGTGAATATATTCTTGATGATCAAAAATAGGAACAGACATGCAAGGGCGAAGGCATATAGAAAATATACCACTCGACTGTATGTGACGGTGAAAAAGAACCACAGTGACCCACTACGAATAGAACATACAATCGAACATTCAAAAATATCAAACCATTCAAAAGCGTATATGAGGACCGATCGCCATGAAGAACAAAAAAAATGCAATCTAAATAAAAATCTCTATTTGATTTCAGGTGCAAAAAAAACGAAAAAAAATGAGGTAAACATCTCTGACAAGGACAAGAAAGGAGAGGCGATCGGTGAACAACGACGACCAAGGGGGCCGCGAACAGGCGGACGTACACCAATCGGTGAGTCTCATTCGCCTGACTCCATTCACACTGTCACAATTTCATCACCCACACCACCACTCGCCGTCCTCCTGCTTCATTCTCCGAATGTCGATTTGCTCGTCTTGTCGGTGTGATGTGTGCATGAATCAGCGTGATTTGTGTTTTCCGGAGGATTGTTCACCCGGATGATGGCTGTGCTGACGATTGTTGTGGCCACATATTTGTGGTGTTGGCGAAGAGTTGTCTTGTGTGTGTGTTTGTGTGTGTGTGTGTGTGAGTCCGTGTGTCTGTGTGTTGCATGTTACGACACCAATGTTTCTTGTCTTCAGTCAGTGAATGGACCAGTATTTCAGTGTGTTTGTTATGTTGTGTGTGTCTCGGTGTGACTGTTGGTGGCAGACTGCATGTCTGGCTGTGTGTGTGTGTGTGTGTATGCTTGTCCCTTGATTCCTGATGAAGGTTTCTGGTGATTGAGAGTATTCGCGTTGTATTCGAATTGGATGTAGAAAGGTGTACATGAGCGAGTAGAAAGGAGGAGAATGGAAGTGGATGGAGACGACGATGATGAGATAGATTGGTTGTTTTCTGATTCGAGCGAAGTGATTGATGCATGGTGTATTTGTAGATGGGTGTGTGGGTGTATTTTCCGTGAATCATCGGCCACATTGACTGACAGGCTGACAGACAGAGAGACAGACTGACTGACTGACTGACTGGCTGACTGACTGACTGACTGGTTGACTCAGTGATTGACTGACACAGAGACTTACTGAGTGGATGATTCCGTCAATGACTGACTGACACTGACTTCTCCTCCTCCTTCTCTCTTGCAGATGGAGTGACGACACCGGGAGGCGAAGAAGTCGTCGACGTGACGGACAAGACCGGAAAGGTGATCGGTAAACAACGACGACCAAGGGGGCCGCGAACAGGCGGACGTACACCAATCGGTGAGTCTCATTCGCCTGACTCCATTCACACTGTCACAATTTCATCACCCACACCACCACTCGCCGTCCTCCTGCTTCATTCTCCGAATGTCGATTTGCTCGTCTTGTCGGTGTGATGTGTGCATGAATCAGCGTGATTTGTGTTTTCCGGAGGATTGTTCACCCGGATGATGGCTGTGCTGACGATTGTTGTGGCCACATATTTGTGGTGTTGGCGAAGAGTTGTCTTGTGTGTGTGTTTGTGTGTGTGTGTGTGTGAGTCCGTGTGTCTGTGTGTTGCATGTTACGACACCAATGTTTCTTGTCTTCAGTCAGTGAATGGACCAGTATTTCAGTGTGTTTGTTATGTTGTGTGTGTCTCGGTGTGACTTTTGGTGGCAGACTGCATGTCCGGCTGTGTGTGTGTGTGTATGCTTGTCCCTTGATTCCTGATGAAGGTTTCTGGTGATTGAGAGTATTCGCGTTGTATTCGAATTGGATGTAGAAAGGTGTACATGAGCGAGTAGAAAGGAGGAGAATGGAAGTGGATGGAGACGACGATGATGAGATAGATTGGTTGTTTTCTGATTTGAGCGAAGTGATTGATGCATGGTGTATTTGTAGATGGGTATGTGGGTGTATTTTCCGTGAATCATCGGCCACATTGACTGACAGGCTGACAGACAGACAGACTGACTGACTGACTGGTTGACTCAGTGATTGACTGACACAGAGACTTACTGAGTGGATGATTCCGTCAATGACTGACTGACACTGACTTCTCCTCCTCCTTCTCTCTTGCAGATGGAGTGACGACACCGGGAGGCGAAGAAGTCGTCGACGTGACGGACAAGACCGGAAAGGTGATCGGTAAACAACGACGACCAAGGGGGCCGCGAACAGGCGGACGTACACCAATCGGTGAGTCTCATTCGCCTGACTCCATTCACACTGTCACAATTTCATCACCCACACCACCACTCGCCGTCCTCCTGCTTCATTCTCCGAATGTCGATTTGCTTGTCTTGTCGGTGTGATGTGTGCATGAATCAGCGTGATTTGTGTTTTCCGGAGGATTGTTCACCCGGATGATGGCTGTGCTGACGATTGTTGTGGCCACATATTTGTGGTGTTGGCGAAGAGTTGTCTTGTGTGTGTGTTTGTGTGTGTGTGTGTGTGAGTCCGTGTGTCTGTGTGTTGCATGTTACGACACCAATGTTTCTTGTCTTCAGTCAGTGAATGGACCAGTATTTCAGTGTGTTTGTTATGTTGTGTGTGTCTCGGTGTGACTGTTGGTGGCAGACTGCATGTCTGGCTGTGTGTGTGTGTGTGTATGCTTGTCCCTTGATTCCTGATGAAGGTTTCTGGTGATTGAGAGTATTCGCGTTGTATTCGAATTGGATGTAGAAATGTGTACATGAGCGAGTAGAAAGGAGGAGAATGGAAGTGGATGGAGACGACGATGATGAGATAGATTGGTTGTTTTCTGATTCGAGCGAAGTGATTGATGCATGGTGTATTTGTAGATGGGTGTGTGGGTGTATTTTCCGTGAATCATCGGCCACATTGACTGACAGGCTGACAGACAGACAGACTGACTGACTGACTGGCTGACTGACTGACTGACTGGTTGACTCAGTGATTGACTGACACAGAGACTTACTGAGTGGATGATTCCGTCAATGACTGACTGACACTGACTTCTCCTCCTCCTTCTCTCTTGCAGATGGAGTGACGACACCGGGAGGCGAAGAAGTCGTCGACGTGACGGACAAGACCGGAAAGGTGATCGGTAAACAACGACGACCAAGGGGGCCGCGAACAGGCGGACGTACACCAATCGGTGAGTCTCATTCGCCTGACTCCATTCACACTGTCACAATTTCATCACCCACACCACCACTCGCCGTCCTCCTGCTTCATTCTCCGAATGTCGATTTGCTCGTCTTGTCGGTGTGATGTGTGCATGAATCAGCGTGATTTGTGTTTTCCGGAGGATTGTTCACCCGGATGATGGCTGTGCTGACGATTGTTGTGGCCACATATTTGTGGTGTTGGCGAAGAGTTGTCTTGTGTGTGTGTTTGTGTGTGTGTGTGTGTGAGTCCGTGTGTCTGTGTGTTGCATGTTACGACACCAATGTTTCTTGTCTTCAGTCAGTGAATGGACCAGTATTTCAGTGTGTTTGTTATGTTGTGTGTGTCTCGGTGTGACTGTTGGTGGCAGACTGCATGTCCGGCTGTGTGTGTGTGTGTATGCTTGTCCCTTGATTCCTGATGAAGGTTTCTGGTGATTGAGAGTATTCGCGTTGTATTCGAATTGGATGTAGAAAGGTGTACATGAGCGAGTAGAAAGGAGGAGAATGGAAGTGGATGGAGACGACGATGATGAGATAGATTGGTTGTTTTCTGATTCGAGCGAAGTGATTGATGCATGGTGTATTTGTAGATGGGTATGTGGGTGTATTTTCCGTGAATCATCGGCCACATTGACTGACAGGCTGACAGACAGACAGACTGACTGACTGACTGGTTGACTCAGTGATTGACTGACACAGAGACTTACTGAGTGGATGATTCCGTCAATGACTGACTGACACTGACTTCTCCTCCTCCTTCTCTCTTGCAGATGGAGTGACGACACCGGAAGGCGAAGAAGTCGTCGACGTGACGGACAAGACCGGAAAGGTGATCGGTAAACAACGACGACCAAGGGGGCCGCGAACAGGCGGACGTACACCAATCGGTGAGTCTCATTCGCCTGACTCCATTCACACTGTCACAATTTCATCACCCACACCACCACTCGCCGTCCTCCTGCTTCATTCTCCGAATGTCGATTTGCTTGTCTTGTCGGTGTGATGTGTGCATGAATCAGCGTGATTTGTGTTTTCCGGAGGATTGTTCACCCGGATGATGGCTGTGCTGACGATTGTTGTGGCCACATATTTGTGGTGTTGGCGAAGAGTTGTCTTGTGTGTGTGTTTGTGTGTGTGTGTGTGTGAGTCCGTGTGTCTGTGTGTTGCATGTTACGACACCAATGTTTCTTGTCTTCAGTCAGTGAATGGACCAGTATTTCAGTGTGTTTGTTATGTTGTGTGTGTCTCGGTGTGACTTTTGGTGGCAGACTGCATGTCCGGCTGTGTGTGTGTGTGTATGCTTGTCCCTTGATTCCTGATGAAGGTTTCTGGTGATTGAGAGTATTCGCGTTGTATTCGAATTGGATGTAGAAATGTGTACATGAGCGAGTAGAAAGGAGGAGAATGGAAGTGGATGGAGACGACGATGATGAGATAGATTGGTTGATTTCTGATTCGAGCGAAGTGATTGATGCATGGTGTATTTGTAGATGAGTGTGTGGGTGTATTTTCCGTGAATCATCGGCCACATTGACTGACAGGCTGACAGACAGACAGACAGACTGACTGACTGACTGGCTGACTGACTGACTGACTGGTTGACTCAGTGATTGACTGACACAGAGACTTACTGAGTGGATGATTCCGTCAATGACTGACTGACACTGACTTCTCCTCCTCCTTCTCTCTTGCAGATGGAGTGACGACACCGGGAGGCGAAGAAGTCGTCGACGTGACGGACAAGACCGGAAAGGTGATCGGTAAACAACGACGACCAAGGGGGCCGCGAACAGGCGGACGTACACCAATCGGTGAGTCTCATTCGCCTGACTCCATTCACACTGTCACAATTTCATCACCCACACCACCACTCGCCGTCCTCCTGCTTCATTCTCCGAATGTCGATTTGCTTGTCTTGTCGGTGTGATGTGTGCATGAATCAGCGTGATTTGTGTTTTCCGGAGGATTGTTCACCCGGATGATGGCTGTGCTGACGATTGTTGTGGCCACATATTTGTGGTGTTGGCGAAGAGTTGTCTTGTGTGTGTGTTTGTGTGTGTGTGTGTGTGAGTCCGTGTGTCTGTGTGTTGCATGTTACGACACCAATGTTTCTTGTCTTCAGTCAGTGAATGGACCAGTATTTCAGTGTGTTTGTTATGTTGTGTGTGTCTCGGTGTGACTGTTGGTGGCAGACTGCATGTCCGGCTGTGTGTGTGTGTGTATGCTTGTCCCTTGATTCCTGATGAAGGTTTCTGGTGATTGAGAGTATTCGCGTTGTATTCGAATTGGATGTAGAAAGGTGTACATGAGCGAGTAGAAAGGAGGAGAATGGAAGTGGATGGAGACGACGATGATGAGATAGATTGGTTGTTTTCTGATTCGAGCGAAGTGATTGATGCATGGTGTATTTGTAGATGGGTGTGTGGGTGTATTTTCCGTGAATCATCGGCCACATTGACTGACAGGCTGACAGACAGACAGACTGACTGACTGACTGGCTGACTGACTGACTGACTGGTTGACTCAGTGATTGACTGACACAGAGACTTACTGAGTGGATGATTCCGTCAATGACTGACTGACACTGACTTCTCCTCCTCCTTCTCTCTTGCAGATGGAGTGACGACACCGGGAGGCGAAGAAGTCGTCGACGTGACGGACAAGACCGGAAAGGTGATCGGTAAACAACGACGACCAAGGGGGCCGCGAACAGGCGGACGTACACCAATCGGTGAGTCTCATTCGCCTGACTCCATTCACACTGTCACAATTTCATCACCCACACCACCACTCGCCGTCCTCCTGCTTCATTCTCCGAATGTCGATTTGCTTGTCTTGTCGGTGTGATGTGTGCATGAATCAGCGTGATTTGTGTTTTCCGGAGGATTGTTCACCCGGATGATGGCTGTGCTGACGATTGTTGTGGCCACATATTTGTGGTGTTGGCGAAGAGTTGTCTTGTGTGTGTGTTTGTGTGTGTGTGTGAGTGCGTGTGTCTGTGTGTTGCATGTTACGACACCAATGTTTCTTGTCTTCAGTCAGTGAATGGACCAGTATTTCAGTGTGTTTGTTATGTTGTGTGTGTCTCGGTGTGACTTTTGGTGGCAGACTGCATGTCCGGCTGTGTGTGTGTGTGTGTAAGCTTGTCCCTTGATTCCTGATGAAGGTTTCTGGTGATTGAGAGTATTCGCGTTGTATTCGAATTGGATGTAGAAAGGTGTACATGAGCGAGTAGAAAGGAGGAGAATGGAAGTGGATGGAGACGACGATGATGAGATAGATTGGTTGTTTTCTGATTCGAGCGAAGTGATTGATGCATGGTGTATTTGTAGATGGGTGTGTGGGTGTATTTTCCGTGAATCATCGGCCACATTGACTGACAGGCTGACAGACAGACAGACTGACTGACTGACTGGCTGACTGACTGACTGACTGGTTGACTCAGTGATTGACTGACACAGAGACTTACTGAGTGGATGATTCCGTCAATGACTGACTGACACTGACTTCTCCTCCTCCTTCTCTCTTGCAGATGGAGTGACGACACCGGAAGGCGAAGAAGTCGTCGACGTGACGGACAAGACCGGAAAGGTTATCGGTAAACGACGACGACCAAGGGGGCCGCGAACAGGCGGACGTACACCAATCGGTGAGTCTCATTCGCCTGACTCCATTCACACTGTCACAATTTCATCACCCACACCACCACTCGCCGTCCTCCTGCTTCATTCTCCGAATGTCGATTTGCTTGTCTTGTCGGTGTGATGTGTGCATGAATCAGCGTGATTTGTGTTTTCCGGAGGATTGTTCACCCGGATGATGGCTGTGCTGACGATTGTTGTGGCCACATATTTGTGGTGTTGGCGAAGAGTTGTCTTGTGTGTGTGTTTGTGTGTGTGTGTGTGTGAGTCCGTGTGTCTGTGTGTTGCATGTTACGACACCAATGTTTCTTGTCTTCAGTCAGTGAATGGACCAGTATTTCAGTGTGTTTGTAATGTTGTGTGTGTCTCGGTGTGACTGTTGGTGGCAGACTGCATGTCCGGCTGTGTGTGTGTGTGTATGCTTGTCCCTTGATTCCTGATGAAGGTTTCTGGTGATTGAGAGTATTCGCGTTGTATTCGAATTGGATGTAGAAAGGTGTACATGAGCGAGTAGAAAGGAGGAGAATGGAAGTGGATGGAGACGACGATGATGAGATAGATTGGTTGTTTTCTGATTCGAGCGAAGTGATTGATGCATGGTGTATTTGTAGATGGGTGTGTGGGTGTATTTTCCGTGAATCATCGGCCACATTGACTGACAGACAGACAGACAGACAGACTGACTGACTGACTGGCTGACTGACTGACTGACTGGTTGACTCAGTGATTGACTGACACAGAGACTTACTGAGTGGATGATTCCGTCAATGACTGACTGACACTGACTTCTCCTCCTCCTTCTCTCTTGCAGATGGAGTGACGACACCGGAAGGCGAAGAAGTCGTCGACGTGACGGACAAGACCGGAAAGGTGATCGGTAAACAACGACGACCAAGGGGGCCGCGAACAGGCGGACGTACACCAATCGGTGAGTCTCATTCGCCTGACTCCATTCACACTGTCACAATTTCATCACCCACACCACCACTCGCCGTCCTCCTGCTTCATTCTCCGAATGTCGATTTGCTTGTCTTGTCGGTGTGATGTGTGCATGAATCAGCGTGATTTGTGTTTTCCGGAGGATTGTTCACCCGGATGATGGCTGTGCTGACGATTGTTGTGGCCACATATTTGTGGTGTTGGCGAAGAGTTGTCTTGTGTGTGTGTTTGTGTGTGTGTGTGTGTGAGTCCGTGTGTCTGTGTGTTGCATGTTACGACACCAATGTTTCTTGTCTTCAGTCAGTGAATGGACCAGTATTTCAGTGTGTTTGTTATGTTGTGTGTGTCTCGGTGTGACTGTTGGTGGCAGACTGCATGTCCGGCTGTGTGTGTGTGTGTATGCTTGTCCCTTGATTCCTGATGAAGGTTTCTGGTGATTGAGAGTATTCGCGTTGTATTCGAATTGGATGTAGAAAGGTGTACATGAGCGAGTAGAAAGGAGGAGAATGGAAGTGGATGGAGACGACGATGATGAGATAGATTGGTTGTTTTCTGATTCGAGCGAAGTGATTGATGCATGGTGTATTTGTAGATGGGTGTGTGGGTGTATTTTCCGTGAATCATCGGCCACATTGACTGACAGGCTGACAGACAGACAGACTGACTGACTGACTGGCTGACTGACTGACTGACTGGTTGACTCAGTGATTGACTGACACAGAGACTTACTGAGTGGATGATTCCGTCAATGACTGACTGACACTGACTTCTCCTCCTCCTTCTCTCTTGCAGATGGAGTGACGACACCGGAAGGCGAAGAAGTCGTCGACGTGACGGACAAGACCGGAAAGGTGATCGGTAAACAACGACGACCAAGGGGGCCGCGAACAGGCGGACGTACACCAATCGGTGAGTCTCATTCGCCTGACTCCATTCACACTGTCACAATTTCATCACCCACACCACCACTCGCCGTCCTCCTGCTTCATTCTCCGAATGTCGATTTGCTTGTCTTGTCGGTGTGATGTGTGCATGAATCAGCGTGATTTGTGTTTTCCGGAGGATTGTTCACCCGGATGATGGCTGTGCTGACGATTGTTGTGGCCACATATTTGTGGTGTTGGCGAAGAGTTGTCTTGTGTGTGTGTTTGTGTGTGTGTGTGAGTGCGTGTGTCTGTGTGTTGCATGTTACGACACCAATGTTTCTTGTCTTCAGTCAGTGAATGGACCAGTATTTCAGTGTGTTTGTTATGTTGTGTGTGTCTCGGTGTGACTGTTGGTGGCAGACTGCATGTCCGGCTGTGTGTGTGTGTGTGTATGCTTGTCCCTTGATTCCTGATGAAGGTTTCTGGTGATTGAGAGTATTCGCGTTGTATTCGAATTGGATGTAGAAAGGTGTACATGAGCGAGTAGAAAGGAGGAGAATGGAAGTGGATGGAGACGACGATGATGAGATAGATTGGTTGTTTTCTGATTCGAGCGAAGTGATTGATGCATGGTGTATTTGTAGATGGGTGTGTGGGTGTATTTTCCGTGAATCATCGGCCACATTGACTGACAGGCTGACAGACAGACAGACTGACTGACTGACTGGCTGACTGACTGACTGACTGGTTGACTCAGTGATTGACTGACACAGAGACTTACTGAGTGGATGATTCCGTCAATGACTGACTGACACTGACTTCTCCTCCTCCTTCTCTCTTGCAGATGGAGTGACGACACCGGAAGGCGAAGAAGTCGTCGACGTGACGGACAAGACCGGAAAGGTGATCGGTAAACAACGACGACCAAGGGGGCCGCGAACAGGCGGACGTACACCAATCGGTGAGTCTCATTCGCCTGACTCCATTCACACTGTCACAATTTCATCACCCACACCACCACTCGCCGTCCTCCTGCTTCATTCTCCGAATGTCGATTTGCTTGTCTTGTCGGTGTGATGTGTGCATGAATCAGCGTGATTTGTGTTTTCCGGAGGATTGTTCACCCGGATGATGGCTGTGCTGACGATTGTTGTGGCCACATATTTGTGGTGTTGGCGAAGAGTTGTCTTGTGTGTGTGTTTGTGTGTGTGTGTGTGTGAGTCCGTGTGTCTGTGTGTTGCATGTTACGACACCAATGTTTCTTGTCTTCAGTCAGTGAATGGACCAGTATTTCAGTGTGTTTGTTATGTTGTGTGTGTCTCGGTGTGACTGTTGGTGGCAGACTGCATGTCCGGCTGTGTGTGTGTGTGTATGCTTGTCCCTTGATTCCTGATGAAGGTTTCTGGTGATTGAGAGTATTCGCGTTGTATTCGAATTGGATGTAGAAAGGTGTACATGAGCGAGTAGAAAGGAGGAGAATGGAAGTGGATGGAGACGACGATGATGAGATAGATTGGTTGTTTTCTGATTCGAGCGAAGTGATTGATGCATGGTGTATTTGTAGATGGGTGTGTGGGTGTATTTTCCGTGAATCATCGGCCACATTGACTGACAGGCTGACAGACAGACAGACTGACTGACTGACTGGCTGACTGACTGACTGACTGGTTGACTCAGTGATTGACTGACACAGAGACTTACTGAGTGGATGATTCCGTCAATGACTGACTGACACTGACTTCTCCTCCTCCTTCTCTCTTGCAGATGGAGTGACGACACCGGGAGGCGAAGAAGTCGTCGACGTGACGGACAAGACCGGAAAGGTGATCGGTAAACAACGACGACCAAGGGGGCCGCGAACAGGCGGACGTACACCAATCGGTGAGTCTCATTCGCCTGACTCCATTCACACTGT
The DNA here is from genome assembly GCA_944472135.2 of Trichobilharzia regenti. NCBI lineage: Eukaryota > Metazoa > Platyhelminthes > Trematoda > Strigeidida > Schistosomatidae > Trichobilharzia > Trichobilharzia regenti. Next base: position 31,643,436 of record OX235264.1, on the reverse strand, counting down.
CACAATTTCATCACCCACACCACCACTCGCCGTCCTCCTGCTTCATTCTCCGAATGTCGATTTGCTTGTCTTGTCGGTGTGATGTGTGCATGAATCAGCGTGATTTGTGTTTTCCGGAGGATTGTTCACCCGGATGATGGCTGTGCTGACGATTGTTGTGGCCACATATTTGTGGTGTTGGCGAAGAGTTGTCTTGTGTGTGTGTTTGTGTGTGTGTGTGTGAGTCCGTGTGTCTGTGTGTTGCATGTTACGACACCAATGTTTCTTGTCTTCAGTCAGTGAATGGACCAGTATTTCAGTGTGTTTGTTATGTTGTGTGTGTCTCGGTGTGACTGTTGGTGGCAGACTGCATGTCCGGCTGTGTGTGTGTGTGTGTATGCTTGTCCCTTGATTCCTGATGAAGGTTTCTGGTGATTGAGAGTATTCGCGTTGTATTCGAATTGGATGTAGAAAGGTGTACATGAGCGAGTAGAAAGGAGGAGAATGGAAGTGGATGGAGACGACGATGATGAGATAGATTGGTTGTTTTCTGATTCGAGCGAAGTGATTGATGCATGGTGTATTTGTAGATGGGTGTGTGGGTGTATTTTCCGTGAATCATCGGCCACATTGACTGACAGGCTGACAGACAGACAGACTGACTGACTGACTGGCTGACTGACTGACTGACTGGTTGACTCAGTGATTGACTGACACAGAGACTTACTGAGTGGATGATTCCGTCAATGACTGACTGACACTGACTTCTCCTCCTCCTTCTCTCTTGCAGATGGAGTGACGACACCGGAAGGCGAAGAAGTCGTCGACGTGACGGACAAGACCGGAAAGGTGATCGGTAAACAACGACGACCAAGGGGGCCGCGAACAGGCGGACGTACACCAATCGGTGAGTCTCATTCGCCTGACTCCATTCACACTGTCACAATTTCATCACCCACACCACCACTCGCCGTCCTCCTGCTTCATTCTCCGAATGTCGATTTGCTTGTCTTGTCGGTGTGATGTGTGCATGAATCAGCGTGATTTGTGTTTTCCGGAGGATTGTTCACCCGGATGATGGCTGTGCTGACGATTGTTGTGGCCACATATTTGTGGTGTTGGCGAAGAGTTGTCTTGTGTGTGTGTTTGTGTGTGTGTGTGTGTGAGTCCGTGTGTCTGTGTGTTGCATGTTACGACACCAATGTTTCTTGTCTTCAGTCAGTGAATGGACCAGTATTTCAGTGTGTTTGTTATGTTGTGTGTGTCTCGGTGTGACTGTTGGTGGCAGACTGCATGTCCGGCTGTGTGTGTGTGTGTGTATGCTTGTCCCTTGATTCCTGATGAAGGTTTCTGGTGATTGAGAGTATTCGCGTTGTATTCGAATTGGATGTAGAAAGGTGTACATGAGCGAGTAGAAAGGAGGAGAATGGAAGTGGATGGAGACGACGATGATGAGATAGATTGGTTGTTTTCTGATTCGAGCGAAGTGATTGATGCATGGTGTATTTGTAGATGGGTGTGTGGGTGTATTTTCCGTGAATCATCGGCCACATTGACTGACAGGCTGACAGACAGACAGACTGACTGACTGACTGGCTGACTGACTGACTGACTGGTTGACTCAGTGATTGACTGACACAGAGACTTACTGAGTGGATGATTCCGTCAATGACTGACTGACACTGACTTCTCCTCCTCCTTCTCTCTTGCAGATGGAGTGACGACACCGGAAGGCGAAGAAGTCGTCGACGTGACGGACAAGACCGGAAAGGTGATCGGTAAACAACGACGACCAAGGGGGCCGCGAACAGGCGGACGTACACCAATCGGTGAGTCTCATTCGCCTGACTCCATTCACACTGTCACAATTTCATCACCCACACCACCACTCGCCGTCCTCCTGCTTCATTCTCCGAATGTCGATTTGCTCGTCTTGTCGGTGTGATGTGTGCATGAATCAGCGTGATTTGTGTTTTCCGGAGGATTGTTCACCCGGATGATGGCTGTGCTGACGATTGTTGTGGCCACATATTTGTGGTGTTGGCGAAGAGTTGTCTTGTGTGTGTGTTTGTGTGTGTGTGTGTGTGAGTCCGTGTGTCTGTGTGTTGCATGTTACGACACCAATGTTTCTTGTCTTCAGTCAGTGAATGGACCAGTATTTCAGTGTGTTTGTTATGTTGTGTGTGTCTCGGTGTGACTGTTGGTGGCAGACTGCATGTCCGGCTGTGTGTGTGTGTGTATGCTTGTCCCTTGATTCCTGATGAAGGTTTCTGGTGATTGAGAGTATTCGCGTTGTATTCGAATTGGATGTAGAAAGGTGTACATGAGCGAGTAGAAAGGAGGAGAATGGAAGTGGATGGAGACGACGATGATGAGATAGATTGGTTGTTTTCTGATTCGAGCGAAGTGATTGATGCATGGTGTATTTGTAGATGGGTGTGTGGGTGTATTTTCCGTGAATCATCGGCCACATTGACTGACAGGCTGACAGACAGACAGACTGACTGACTGACTGGCTGACTGACTGACTGACTGGTTGACTCAGTGATTGACTGACACAGAGACTTACTGAGTGGATGATTCCGTCAATGACTGACTGACACTGACTTCTCCTCCTCCTTCTCTCTTGCAGATGGAGTGACGACACCGGAAGGCGAAGAAGTCGTCGACGTGACGGACAAGACCGGAAAGGTGATCGGTAAACAACGACGACCAAGGGGGCCGCGAACAGGCGGACGTACACCAATCGGTGAGTCTCATTCGCCTGACTCCATTCACACTGTCACAATTTCATCACCCACACCACCACTCGCCGTCCTCCTGCTTCATTCTCCGAATGTCGATTTGCTCGTCTTGTCGGTGTGATGTGTGCATGAATCAGCGTGATTTGTGTTTTCCGGAGGATTGTTCACCCGGATGATGGCTGTGCTGACGATTGTTGTGGCCACATATTTGTGGTGTTGGCGAAGAGTTGTCTTGTGTGTGTGTTTGTGTGTGTGTGTGTGTGAGTCCGTGTGTCTGTGTGTTGCATGTTACGACACCAATGTTTCTTGTCTTCAGTCAGTGAATGGACCAGTATTTCAGTGTGTTTGTTATGTTGTGTGTGTCTCGGTGTGACTGTTGGTGGCAGACTGCATGTCCGGCTGTGTGTGTGTGTGTGTATGCTTGTCCCTTGATTCCTGATGAAGGTTTCTGGTGATTGAGAGTATTCGCGTTGTATTCGAATTGGATGTAGAAAGGTGTACATGAGCGAGTAGAAAGGAGGAGAATGGAAGTGGATGGAGACGACGATGATGAGATAGATTGGTTGTTTTCTGATTCGAGCGAAGTGATTGATGCATGGTGTATTTGTAGATGGGTGTGTGGGTGTATTTTCCGTGAATCATCGGCCACATTGACTGACAGGCTGACAGACAGACAGACTGACTGACTGACTGGCTGACTGACTGACTGACTGGTTGACTCAGTGATTGACTGACACAGAGACTTACTGAGTGGATGATTCCGTCAATGACTGACTGACACTGACTTCTCCTCCTCCTTCTCTCTTGCAGATGGAGTGACGACACCGGAAGGCGAAGAAGTCGTCGACGTGACGGACAAGACCGGAAAGGTGATCGGTAAACAACGACGACCAAGGGGGCCGCGAACAGGCGGACGTACACCAATCGGTGAGTCTCATTCGCCTGACTCCATTCACACTGTCACAATTTCATCACCCACACCACCACTCGCCGTCCTCCTGCTTCATTCTCCGAATGTCGATTTGCTCGTCTTGTCGGTGTGATGTGTGCATGAATCAGCGTGATTTGTGTTTTCCGGAGGATTGTTCACCCGGATGATGGCTGTGCTGACGATTGTTGTGGCCACATATTTGTGGTGTTGGCGAAGAGTTGTCTTGTGTGTGTGTTTGTGTGTGTGTGTGTGTGAGTCCGTGTGTCTGTGTGTTGCATGTTACGACACCAATGTTTCTTGTCTTCAGTCAGTGAATGGACCAGTATTTCAGTGTGTTTGTTATGTTGTGTGTGTCTCGGTGTGACTGTTGGTGGCAGACTGCATGTCCGGCTGTGTGTGTGTGTGTATGCTTGTCCCTTGATTCCTGATGAAGGTTTCTGGTGATTGAGAGTATTCGCGTTGTATTCGAATTGGATGTAGAAAGGTGTACATGAGCGAGTAGAAAGGAGGAGAATGGAAGTGGATGGAGACGACGATGATGAGATAGATTGGTTGTTTTCTGATTCGAGCGAAGTGATTGATGCATGGTGTATTTGTAGATGGGTGTGTGGGTGTATTTTCCGTGAATCATCGGCCACATTGACTGACAGGCTGACAGACAGACAGACTGACTGACTGACTGGCTGACTGACTGACTGACTGGTTGACTCAGTGATTGACTGACACAGAGACTTACTGAGTGGATGATTCCGTCAATGACTGACTGACACTGACTTCTCCTCCTCCTTCTCTCTTGCAGATGGAGTGACGACACCGGAAGGCGAAGAAGTCGTCGACGTGACGGACAAGACCGGAAAGGTGATCGGTAAACAACGACGACCAAGGGGGCCGCGAACAGGCGGACGTACACCAATCGGTGAGTCTCATTCGCCTGACTCCATTCACACTGTCACAATTTCATCACCCACACCACCACTCGCCGTCCTCCTGCTTCATTCTCCGAATGTCGATTTGCTCGTCTTGTCGGTGTGATGTGTGCATGAATCAGCGTGATTTGTGTTTTCCGGAGGATTGTTCACCCGGATGATGGCTGTGCTGACGATTGTTGTGGCCACATATTTGTGGTGTTGGCGAAGAGTTGTCTTGTGTGTGTGTTTGTGTGTGTGTGTGTGTGAGTCCGTGTGTCTGTGTGTTGCATGTTACGACACCAATGTTTCTTGTCTTCAGTCAGTGAATGGACCAGTATTTCAGTGTGTTTGTTATGTTGTGTGTGTCTCGGTGTGACTGTTGGTGGCAGACTGCATGTCCGGCTGTGTGTGTGTGTGTAAGCTTGTCCCTTGATTCCTGATGAAGGTTTCTGGTGATTGAGAGTATTCGCGTTGTATTCGAATTGGATGTAGAAAGGTGTACATGAGCGAGTAGAAAGGAGGAGAATGGAAGTGGATGGAGACGACGATGATGAGATAGATTGGTTGTTTTCTGATTCGAGCGAAGTGATTGATGCATGGTGTATTTGTAGATGGGTGTGTGGGTGTATTTTCCGTGAATCATCGGCCACATTGACTGACAGGCTGACAGACAGACAGACTGACTGACTGACTGGCTGACTGACTGACTGACTGGTTGACTCAGTGATTGACTGACACAGAGACTTACTGAGTGGATGATTCCGTCAATGACTGACTGACACTGACTTCTCCTCCTCCTTCTCTCTTGCAGATGGAGTGACGACACCGGAAGGCGAAGAAGTCGTCGACGTGACGGACAAGACCGGAAAGGTGATCGGTAAACGACGACGACCAAGGGGGCCGCGAACAGGCGGACGTACACCAATCGGTGAGTCTCATTCGCCTGACTCCATTCACACTGTCACAATTTCATCACCCACACCACCACTCGCCGTCCTCCTGCTTCATTCTCCGAATGTCGATTTGCTCGTCTTGTCGGTGTGATGTGTGCATGAATCAGCGTGATTTGTGTTTTCCGGAGGATTGTTCACCCGGATGATGGCTGTGCTGACGATTGTTGTGGCCACATATTTGTGGTGTTGGCGAAGAGTTGTCTTGTGTGTGTGTTTGTGTGTGTGTGTGTGTGAGTCCGTGTGTCTGTGTGTTGCATGTTACGACACCAATGTTTCTTGTCTTCAGTCAGTGAATGGACCAGTATTTCAGTGTGTTTGTTATGTTGTGTGTGTCTCGGTGTGACTGTTGGTGGCAGACTGCATGTCCGGCTGTGTGTGTGTGTGTATGCTTGTCCCTTGATTCCTGATGAAGGTTTCTGGTGATTGAGAGTATTCGCGTTGTATTCGAATTGGATGTAGAAAGGTGTACATGAGCGAGTAGAAAGGAGGAGAATGGAAGTGGATGGAGACGACGATGATGAGATAGATTGGTTGTTTTCTGATTCGAGCGAAGTGATTGATGCATGGTGTATTTGTAGATGGGTGTGTGGGTGTATTTTCCGTGAATCATCGGCCACATTGACTGACAGGCTGACAGACAGACAGACTGACTGACTGACTGGCTGACTGACTGACTGACTGGTTGACTCAGTGATTGACTGACACAGAGACTTACTGAGTGGATGATTCCGTCAATGACTGACTGACACTGACTTCTCCTCCTCCTTCTCTCTTGCAGATGGAGTGACGACACCGGAAGGCGAAGAAGTCGTCGACGTGACGGACAAGACCGGAAAGGTGATCGGTAAACAACGACGACCATTTTTTTTTTTTTTAGGCGGACGTACACCAATCGGTGAGTCTCATTCGCCTGACTCCATTCACACTGTCACAATTTCATCACCCACACCACCACTCGCCGTCCTCCTGCTTCATTCTCCGAATGTCGATTTGCTCGTCTTGTCGGTGTGATGTGTGCATGAATCAGCGTGATTTGTGTTTTCCGGAGGATTGTTCACCCGGATGATGGCTGTGCTGACGATTGTTGTGGCCACATATTTGTGGTGTTGGCGAAGAGTTGTCTTGTGTGTGTGTTTGTGTGTGTGTGTGTGTGAGTGCGTGTGTCTGTGTGTTGCATGTTACGACACCAATGTTTCTTGTCTTCAGTCAGTGAATGGACCAGTATTTCAGTGTGTTTGTTATGTTGTGTGTGTCTCGGTGTGACTGTTGGTGGCAGACTGCATGTCCGGCTGTGTGTGTGTGTGTATGCTTGTCCCTTGATTCCTGATGAAGGTTTCTGGTGATTGAGAGTATTCGCGTTGTATTCGAATTGGATGTAGAAATGTGTACATGAGCGAGTAGAAAGGAGGAGAATGGAAGTGGATGGAGACGACGATGATGAGATAGATTGGTTGTTTTCTGATTCGAGCGAAGTGATTGATGCATGGTGTATTTGTAGATGGGTGTGTGGGTGTATTTTCCGTGAATCATCGGCCACATTGACTGACAGGCTGACAGACAGACAGACTGATTGACTGACTGAGCTGACTGACTGACTGACTGGTTGACTCAGTGATTGACTGACACAGAGACTTACTGAGTGGATGATTCCGTCAATGACTGACTGACACTGACTTCTCCTCCTCCTTCTCTCTTGCAGATGGAGTAAATGATGGTTCTGAGTGTGCTGCGATTGTTGTGGAGAATAAGCGTTGTGTTTTCAACACCAGGTGCTCTTGTCTGTGTGTTGTGATGTGGGGGGGGGTGTTCTGTGTGTGATTGTCCGTGTGGTCTGTGTGTTGCATGTGTCTTTGTGTGATTGTTGGTCACAGACTGCATATGCGTCTGTGTGTGTGTGTGTGTCTGTTTGTGGTGGTTTTCGCTCTCGAGTGTGTGAGCGTGTGTGTTTGTGCGTGTGAGAATGTGTATGTGTGTTCGTTGATTTCTGATGAAGGTTTCTGGTGATTGAGAGTATTCGCGTTGTATTCGAATGAGTTGTAGAAATGTCTACATGAGCGAGTAGAAAGGAGGAGAATGGAAGTGGATGGAGACGACGATGATGAGATAGATTGGTTGTTTTCTGATTCGAGCGAAGTGATTGATGCATGGTGTATTTGTAGATGGGTGGGTGAGTGAATTATCCGTGAATCATCGGACACATTGGCTGACAGGCTGACTGACTGACTGACTGACCGACTGCCTCTCTCATTAAGTGACAGCGTGAATGATTGACTGACTGACAGACTGGCTGACTGACTGACTGACTGAATGAAAGAATGAGTGACTGACACTGACTTCTCCTCCTCCTTCTCTCTTGCAGATGGAGTGACGCCACCGGAAGACGAAGAAGTCGTCGACGTGACAGACAAGGACGGAAAGGTGATCGGTAAACAACGACGACCAAGGGGGCCGCGAACAGGCGGACGTACACCAATCGGTGAGTCTCATTCGCCTGACTCCATTCACACTGTCACAATTTCATCACCCACACCACCACTCGCCGTCCTCCTGCTTCATTCTCCGAATGTCGATTTGCTCGTCTTGTCGGTGTGATGTGTGCATGAATCAGCGTGCTTTTGTGTTTTCCGGTGGATTGTTCACCCGGATGATGGCTGTGCTGACGATTGTTGTGGCCACATATTTGTGGTGTTGGCGGGAGATTGTCTTGTGTATGTTTGTGTGTGTGTGTGTGTTTATATGGGGGGAGGTGGGATTCTGAGTGTTCCTGCATGCTGGAGTATGCGTTGCCTGTTTCAACACCCAGGTTTCTAGTCTTCAGTCCGTGATTTGACGAGTGTTTCAGTGTGTGTGATTGTGTGAGTTTGTGTGTGTCTTTGTGTGATTGTTGGTCACAGACTGCATATGCGTCTGTGTGTGTGTGTGTGTCTGTTTGTGGTGGTTTTCGCTCTCGAGTGTGTGAGCGTGTGTGTTTGTGCGTGTGAGAATGTGTATGTGTGTTCGTTGATTTCTGATGAAGGTTTCTGGTGATTGAGAGTATTCGCGTTGTATTCGAATGAGTTGTAGAAATGTCTACATGAGCGAGTAGAAAGGAGGAGAATGGAAGTGGATGGAGACGACGATGATGAGATAGATTGGTTGTTTTCTGATTCGAGCGAAGTGATTGATGCATGGTGTATTTGTAGATGGGTGGGTGAGTGAATTATCCGTGAATCATCGGACACATTGGCTGACAGGCTGACTGACTGACTGACTGACCGACTGCCTCTCTCATTAAGTGACAGCGTGAATGATTGACTGACTGACAGACTGGCTGACTGACTGACTGACTGAATGAAAGAATGAGTGACTGACACTGACTTCTCCTCCTCCTTCTCTCTTGCAGATGGAGTGACGCCACCGGAAGACGAAGAAGTCGTCGACGTGACAGACAAGGACGGAAAGGTGATCGGTAAACAACGACGACCAAGGGGGCCGCGAACAGGCGGACGTACACCAATCGGTGAGTCTCATTCGCCTGACTCCATTCACACTGTCACAATTTCATCACCCACACCACCACTCGCCGTCCTCCTGCTTCATTCTCCGAATGTCGATTTGCTCGTCTTGTCGGTGTGATGTGTGCATGAATCAGCGTGCTTTTGTGTTTTCCGGTGGATTGTTCACCCGGATGATGGCTGTGCTGACGATTGTTGTGGCCACATATTTGTGGTGTTGGCGGGAGATTGTCTTGTGTATGTTTGTGTCTGTGTGTGTGTTTATTTGGGGGTGTGTGGGATTCTGAGTGTTCCTGCATGCTGGAGTATGCGTTGCCTGTTTCAACACCCAGGTTTCTAGTCTTCAGTCCGTGATTTGACGAGTGTTTCAGTGTGTGTGATTGTGTGAGTTTGTGTGTGTCTTTGTGTGATTGTTGGTCACAGACTGCATATGCGTCTGTGTGTGTGTGTGTGTCTGTTTGTGGTGGTTTTCGCTCTCGAGTGTGTGAGCGTGTGTGTTTGTGCGTGTGAGAATGTGTATGTGTGTTCGTTGATTTCTGATGAAGGTTTCTGGTGATTGAGAGTATTCGTGTTGTATTCGAATGAGTTGTAGAAATGTCTACATGAGCGAGTAGAAAGGAGGAGAATGGAAGTGGATGGAGACGACGATGATGAGATAGATTGGTTGTTTTCTGATTCGAGCGAAGTGATTGATGCATGGTGTATTTGTAGATGGGTGGGTGAGTGAATTATCCGTGAATCATCGGACACATTGGCTGACAGGCTGACTGACTGACTGACTGACCGACTGCCTCTCTCATTAAGTGACAGCGTGAATGATTGACTGACTGACAGACTGGCTGACTGACTGACTGACTGAATGAAAGAATGAGTGACTGACACTGACTTCTCCTCCTCCTTCTCTCTTGCAGATGGAGTGACGCCACCGGAAGACGAAGAAGTCGTCGACGTGACAGACAAGGACGGAAAGGTGATCGGTAAACAACGACGACCAAGGGGGCCGCGAACAGGCGGACGTACACCAATCGGTGAGTCTCATTCGCCTGACTCCATTCACACTGTCACAATTTCATCACCCACACCACCACTCGCCGTCCTCCTGCTTCATTCTCCGAATGTCGATTTGCTCGTCTTGTCGGTGTGATGTGTGCATGAATCAGCGTGCTTTTGTGTTTTCCGGTGGATTGTTCACCCGGATGATGGCTGTGCTGACGATTGTTGTGGCCACATATTTGTGGTGTTGGCGGGAGATTGTCTTGTGTATGTTTGTGTCTGTGTGTGTGTTTATTTGGGGGTGTGTGGGATTCTGAGTGTTCCTGCATGCTGGAGTATGCGTTGCCTGTTTCAACACCCAGGTTTCTAGTCTTCAGTCCGTGATTTGACGAGTGTTTCAGTGTGTGTGATTGTGTGAGTTTGTGTGTGTCTTTGTGTGATTGTTGGTCACAGACTGCATATGCGTCTGTGTGTGTGTGTGTCTGTTTGTGGTGGTTTTCGCTCTCGAGTGTGTGAGCGTGTGTGTTTGTGCGTGTGAGAATGTGTATGTGTGTTCGTTGATTTCTGATGAAGGTTTCTGGTGATTGAGAGTATTCGCGTTGTATTCGAATGAGTTGTAGAAATGTCTACATGAGCGAGTAGAAAGGAGGAGAATGGAAGTGGATGGAGACGACGATGATGAGATAGATTGGTTGTTTTCTGATTCGAGCGAAGTGATTGATGCATGGTGTATTTGTAGATGGGTGGGTGAGTGAATTATCCGTGAATCATCGGACACATTGGCTGACAGGCTGACTGACTGACTGACTGACCGACTGCCTCTCTCATTAAGTGACAGCGTGAATGATTGACTGACTGACAGACTGGCTGACTGACTGACTGACTGAATGAAAGAATGAGTGACTGACACTGACTTCTCCTCCTCCTTCTCTCTTGCAGATGGAGTGACGCCACCGGAAGACGAAGAAGTCGTCGACGTGACAGACAAGGACGGAAAGGTGATCGGTAAACAACGACGACCAAGGGGGCCGCGAACAGGCGGACGTACACCAATCGGTGAGTCTCATTCGCCTGACTCCATTCACACTGTCACAATTTCATCACCCACACCACCACTCGCCGTCCTCCTGCTTCATTCTCCGAATGTCGATTTGCTCGTCTTGTCGGTGTGATGTGTGCATGAATCAGCGTGCTTTTGTGTTTTCCGGTGGATTGTTCACCCGGATGATGGCTGTGCTGACGATTGTTGTGGCCACATATTTGTGGTGTTGGCGGGAGATTGTCTTGTGTATGTTTGTGTCTGTGTGTGTGTTTATTTGGGGGTGTGTGGGATTCTGAGTGTTCCTGCATGCTGGAGTATGCGTTGCCTGTTTCAACACCCAGGTTTCTAGTCTTCAGTCCGTGATTTGACGAGTGTTTCAGTGTGTGTGATTGTGTGAGTTTGTGTGTGTCTTTGTGTGATTGTTGGTCACAGACTGCATATGCGTCTGTGTGTGTGTGTGTGTCTGTTTGTGGTGGTTTTCGCTCTCGAGTGTGTGAGCGTGTGTGTTTGTGCGTGTGAGAATGTGTATGTGTGTTCGTTGATTTCTGATGAAGGTTTCTGGTGATTGAGAGTATTCGCGTTGTATTCGAATGAGTTGTAGAAATGTCTACATGAGCGAGTAGAAAGGAGGAGAATGGAAGTGGATGGAGACGACGATGATGAGATAGATTGGTTGTTTTCTGATTCGAGCGAAGTGATTGATGCATGGTGTATTTGTAGATGGGTGGGTGAGTGAATTATCCGTGAATCATCGGACACATTGGCTGACAGGCTGACTGACTGACTGACTGACCGACTGCCTCTCTCATTAAGTGACAGCGTGAATGATTGACTGACTGACAGACTGGCTGACTGACTGACTGACTGAATGAAAGAATGAGTGACTGACACTGACTTCTCCTCCTCCTTCTCTCTTGCAGATGGAGTGACGCCACCGGAAGACGAAGAAGTCGTCGACGTGACAGACAAGGACGGAAAGGTGATCGGTAAACAACGACGACCAAGGGGGCCGCGAACAGGCGGACGTACACCAATCGGTGAGTCTCATTCGCCTGACTCCATTCACACTGTCACAATTTCATCACCCACACCACCACTCGCCGTCCTCCTGCTTCATTCTCCGAATGTCGATTTGCTCGTCTTGTCGGTGTGATGTGTGCATGAATCAGCGTGCTTTTGTGTTTTCCGGTGGATTGTTCACCCGGATGATGGCTGTGCTGACGATTGTTGTGGCCACATATTTGTGGTGTTGGCGGGAGATTGTCTTGTGTATGTTTGTGTCTGTGTGTGTGTTTATTTGGGGGTGTGTGGGATTCTGAGTGTTCCTGCATGCTGGAGTATGCGTTGCCTGTTTCAACACCCAGGTTTCTAGTCTTCAGTCCGTGATTTGACGAGTGTTTCAGTGTGTGTGATTGTGTGAGTTTGTGTGTGTCTTTGTGTGATTGTTGGTCACAGACTGCATATGCGTCTGTGTGTGTGTGTGTGTCTGTTTGTGGTGGTTTTCGCTCTCGAGTGTGTGAGCGTGTGTGTTTGTGCGTGTGAGAATGTGTATGTGTGTTCGTTGATTTCTGATGAAGGTTTCTGGTGATTGAGAGTATTCGCGTTGTATTCGAATGAGTTGTAGAAATGTCTACATGAGCGAGTAGAAAGGAGGAGAATGGAAGTGGATGGAGACGACGATGATGAGATAGATTGGTTGTTTTCTGATTCGAGCGAAGTGATTGATGCATGGTGTATTTGTAGATGGGTGGGTGAGTGAATTATCCGTGAATCATCGGACACATTGGCTGACAGGCTGACTGACTGACTGACTGACCGACTGCCTCTCTCATTAAGTGACAGCGTGAATGATTGACTGACTGACAGACTGGCTGACTGACTGACTGACTGAATGAAAGAATGAGTGACTGACACTGACTTCTCCTCCTCCTTCTCTCTTGCAGATGGAGTGACGCCACCGGAAGACGAAGAAGTCGTCGACGTGACAGACAAGGACGGAAAGGTGATCGGTAAACAACGACGACCAAGGGGGCCGCGAACAGGCGGACGTACACCAATCGGTGAGTCTCATTCGCCTGACTCCATTCACACTGTCACAATTTCATCACCCACACCACCACTCGCCGTCCTCCTGCTTCATTCTCCGAATGTCGATTTGCTCGTCTTGTCGGTGTGATGTGTGCATGAATCAGCGTGCTTTTGTGTTTTCCGGTGGATTGTTCACCCGGATGATGGCTGTGCTGACGATTGTTGTGGCCACATATTTGTGGTGTTGGCGGGAGATTGTCTTGTGTATGTTTGTGTCTGTGTGTGTGTTTATTTGGGGGGGTGTGGGATTCTGAGTGTTCCTGCATGCTGGAGTATGCGTTGCCTGTTTCAACACCCAGGTTTCTAGTCTTCAGTCCGTGATTTGACGAGTGTTTCAGTGTGTGTGATTGTGTGAGTTTGTGTGTGTCTTTGTGTGATTGTTGGTCACAGACTGCATATGCGTCTGTGTGTGTGTGTGTCTGTTTGTGGTGGTTTTCGCTCTCGAGTGTGTGAGCGTGTGTGTTTGTGCGTGTGAGAATGTGTATGTGTGTTCGTTGATTTCTGATGAAGGTTTCTGGTGATTGAGAGTATTCGCGTTGTATTCGAATTGGATGTAGAAATGTGTACATGAGCGAGTAGAAAGGAGGAGAATGGAAGTGGATGGAGACGACGATGATGAGATAGATTGGTTGTTTTCTGATTCGAGCGAAGTGATTGATGCATGGTGTATTTGTAGATGGGTGGGTGAGTGAATTATCCGTGAATCATCGGACACATTGGCTGACAGGCTGACTGACTGACTGACTGACCGACTGCCTCTCTCATTAAGTGACAGCGTGAATGATTGACTGACTGACAGACTGGCTGACTGACTGACTGACTGAATGAAAGAATGAGTGACTGACACTGACTTCTCCTCCTCCTTCTCTCTTGCAGATGGAGTGACGCCACCGGAAGACGAAGAAGTCGTCGACGTGACAGACAAGGACGGAAAGGTGATCGGTAAACAACGACGACCAAGGGGGCCGCGAACAGGCGGACGTACACCAATCGGTGAGTCTCATTCGCCTGACTCCATTCACACTGTCACAATTTCATCACCCACACCACCACTCGCCGTCCTCCTGCTTCATTCTCCGAATGTCGATTTGCTCGTCTTGTCGGTGTGATGTGTGCATGAATCAGCGTGCTTTTGTGTTTTCCGGTGGATTGTTCACCCGGATGATGGCTGTGCTGACGATTGTTGTGGCCACATATTTGTGGTGTTGGCGGGAGATTGTCTTGTGTATGTTTGTGTCTGTGTGTGTGTTTATTTGGGGGTGTGTGGGATTCTGAGTGTTCCTGCATGCTGGAGTATGCGTTGCCTGTTTCAACACCCAGGTTTCTAGTCTTCAGTCCGTGATTTGACGAGTGTTTCAGTGTGTGTGATTGTGTGAGTTTGTGTGTGTCTTTGTGTGATTGTTGGTCACAGACTGCATATGCGTCTGTGTGTGTGTGTGTGTCTGTTTGTGGTGGTTTTCGCTCTCGAGTGTGTGAGCGTGTGTGTTTGTGCGTGTGAGAATGTGTATGTGTGTTCGTTGATTTCTGATGAAGGTTTCTGGTGATTGAGAGTATTCGCGTTGTATTCGAATGAGTTGTAGAAATGTCTACATGAGCGAGTAGAAAGGAGGAGAATGGAAGTGGATGGAGACGACGATGATGAGATAGATTGGTTGTTTTCTGATTCGAGCGAAGTGATTGATGCATGGTGTATTTGTAGATGGGTGGGTGAGTGAATTATCCGTGAATCATCGGACACATTGGCTGACAGGCTGACTGACTGACTGACTGACCGACTGCCTCTCTCATTAAGTGACAGCGTGAATGATTGACTGACTGACAGACTGGCTGACTGACTGACTGACTGAATGAAAGAATGAGTGACTGACACTGACTTCTCCTCCTCCTTCTCTCTTGCAGATGGAGTGACGCCACCGGAAGACGAAGAAGTCGTCGACGTGACAGACAAGGACGGAAAGGTGATCGGTAAACAACGACGACCAAGGGGGCCGCGAACAGGCGGACGTACACCAATCGGTGAGTCTCATTCGCCTGACTCCATTCACACTGTCACAATTTCATCACCCACACCACCACTCGCCGTCCTCCTGCTTCATTCTCCGAATGTCGATTTGCTCGTCTTGTCGGTGTGATGTGTGCATGAATCAGCGTGCTTTTGTGTTTTCCGGTGGATTGTTCACCCGGATGATGGCTGTGCTGACGATTGTTGTGGCCACATATTTGTGGTGTTGGCGGGAGATTGTCTTGTGTACGTTTGTGTCTGTGTGTGTGTTTATTTGGGGGTGTGTGGGATTCTGAGTGTTCCTGCATGCTGGAGTATGCGTTGCCTGTTTCAACACCCAGGTTTCTAGTCTTCAGTCCGTGATTTGACGAGTGTTTCAGTGTGTGTGATTGTGTGAGTTTGTGTGTGTCTTTGTGTGATTGTTGGTCACAGACTGCATATGCGTCTGTGTGTGTGTGTGTGTCTGTTTGTGGTGGTTTTCGCTCTCGAGTGTGTGAGCGTGTGTGTTTGTGCGTGTGAGAATGTGTATGTGTGTTCGTTGATTTCTGATGAAGGTTTCTGGTGATTGAGAGTATTCGCGTTGTATTCGAATGAGTTGTAGAAATGTCTACATGAGCGAGTAGAAAGGAGGAGAATGGAAGTGGATGGAGACGACGATGATGAGATAGATTGGTTGTTTTCTGATTCGAGCGAAGTGATTGATGCATGGTGTATTTGTAGATGGGTGGGTGAGTGAATTATCCGTGAATCATCGGACACATTGGCTGACAGGCTGACTGACTGACTGACTGACTGACCGACTGCCTCTCTCATTAAGTGACAGCGTGAATGATTGACTGACTGACAGACTGGCTGACTGACTGACTGACTGAATGAAAGAATGAGTGACTGACACTGACTTCTCCTCCTCCTTCTCTCTTGCAGATGGAGTGACGCCACCGGAAGACGAAGAAGTCGTCGACGTGACAGACAAGGACGGAAAGGTGATCGGTAAACAACGACGACCAAGGGGGCCGCGAACAGGCGGACGTACACCAATCGGTGAGTCTCATTCGCCTGACTCCATTCACACTGTCACAATTTCATCACCCACACCACCACTCGCCGTCCTCCTGCTTCATTCTCCGAATGTCGATTTGCTCGTCTTGTCGGTGTGATGTGTGCATGAATCAGCGTGCTTTTGTGTTTTCCGGTGGATTGTTCACACGGATGATGGCTGTGCTGACGATTGTTGTGGCCACATATTTGTGGTGTTGGCGGGAGATTGTCTTGTGTATGTTTGTGTCTGTGTGTGTGTTTATTTGGGGGTGTGTGGGATTCTGAGTGTTCCTGCATGCTGGAGTATGCGTTGCCTGTTTCAACACCCAGGTTTCTAGTCTTCAGTCCGTGATTTGACGAGTGTTTCAGTGTGTGTGATTGTGTGAGTTTGTGTGTGTCTTTGTGTGATTGTTGGTCACAGACTGCATATGCGTCTGTGTGTGTGTGTGTCTGTTTGTGGTGGTTTTCGCTCTCGAGTGTGTGAGCGTGTGTGTTTGTGCGTGTGAGAATGTGTATGTGTGTTCGTTGATTTCTGATGAAGGTTTCTGGTGATTGAGAGTATTCGTGTTGTATTCGAATGAGTTGTAGAAATGTCTACATGAGCGAGTAGAAAGGAGGAGAATGGAAGTGGATGGAGACGACGATGATGAGATAGATTGGTTGTTTTCTGATTCGAGCGAAGTGATTGATGCATGGTGTATTTGTAGATGGGTGGGTGAGTGAATTATCCGTGAATCATCGGACACATTGGCTGACAGGCTGACTGACTGACTGACTGACCGACTGCCTCTCTCATTAAGTGACAGCGTGAATGATTGACTGACTGACAGACTGGCTGACTGACTGACTGACTGAATGAAAGAATGAGTGACTGACACTGACTTCTCCTCCTCCTTCTCTCTTGCAGATGGAGTGACGCCACCGGAAGACGAAGAAGTCGTCGACGTGACAGACAAGGACGGAAAGGTGATCGGTAAACAACGACGACCAAGGGGGCCGCGAACAGGCGGACGTACACCAATCGGTGAGTCTCATTCGCCTGACTCCATTCACACTGTCACAATTTCATCACCCACACCACCACTCGCCGTCCTCCTGCTTCATTCTCCGAATGTCGATTTGCTCGTCTTGTCGGTGTGATGTGTGCATGAATCAGCGTGCTTTTGTGTTTTCCGGTGGATTGTTCACCCGGATGATGGCTGTGCTGACGATTGTTGTGGCCACATATTTGTGGTGTTGGCGGGAGATTGTCTTGTGTATGTTTGTGTCTGTGTGTGTGTTTATTTGGGGGGGTGTGGGATTCTGAGTGTTCCTGCATGCTGGAGTATGCGTTGCCTGTTTCAACACCCAGGTTTCTAGTCTTCAGTCCGTGATTTGACGAGTGTTTCAGTGTGTGTGATTGTGTGAGTTTGTGTGTGTCTTTGTGTGATTGTTGGTCACAGACTGCATATGCGTCTGTGTGTGTGTGTGTGTCTGTTTGTGGTGGTTTTCGCTCTCGAGTGTGTGAGCGTGTGTGTTTGTGCGTGTGAGAATGTGTATGTGTGTTCGTTGATTTCTGATGAAGGTTTCTGGTGATTGAGAGTATTCGCGTTGTATTCGAATGAGTTGTAGAAATGTCTACATGAGCGAGTAGAAAGGAGGAGAATGGAAGTGGATGGAGACGACGATGATGAGATAGATTGGTTGTTTTCTGATTCGAGCGAAGTGATTGATGCATGGTGTATTTGTAGATGGGTGGGTGAATGAATTATCCGTGAATCATCGGACACATTGGCTGACAGGCTGACTGACTGACTGACTGACCGACTGCCTCTCTCATTAAGTGACAGCGTGAATGATTGACTGACTGACAGACTGGCTGACTGACTGACTGACTGAATGAAAGAATGAGTGACTGACACTGACTTCTCCTCCTCCTTCTCTCTTGCAGATGGAGTGACGCCACCGGAAGACGAAGAAGTCGTCGACGTGACAGACAAGGACGGAAAGGTGATCGGTAAACAACGACGACCAAGGGGGCCGCGAACAGGCGGACGTACACCAATCGGTGAGTCTCATTCGCCTGACTCCATTCACACTGTCACAATTTCATCACCCACACCACCACTCGCCGTCCTCCTGCTTCATTCTCCGAATGTCGATTTGCTCGTCTTGTCGGTGTGATGTGTGCATGAATCAGCGTGCTTTTGTGTTTTCCGGTGGATTGTTCACCCGGATGATGGCTGTGCTGACGATTGTTGTGGCCACATATTTGTGGTGTTGGCGGGAGATTGTCTTGTGTATGTTTGTGTCTGTGTGTGTGTTTATTTGGGGGTGTGTGGGATTCTGAGTGTTCCTGCATGCTGGAGTATGCGTTGCCTGTTTCAACACCCAGGTTTCTAGTCTTCAGTCCGTGATTTGACGAGTGTTTCAGTGTGTGTGATTGTGTGAGTTTGTGTGTGTCTTTGTGTGATTGTTGGTCACAGACTGCATATGCGTCTGTGTGTGTGTGTGTGTCTGTTTGTGGTGGTTTTCGCTCTCGAGTGTGTGAGCGTGTGTGTTTGTGCGTGTGAGAATGTGTATGTGTGTTCGTTGATTTCTGATGAAGGTTTCTGGTGATTGAGAGTATTCGTGTTGTATTCGAATGAGTTGTAGAAATGTCTACATGAGCGAGTAGAAAGGAGGAGAATGGAAGTGGATGGAGACGACGATGATGAGATAGATTGGTTGTTTTCTGATTCGAGCGAAGTGATTGATGCATGGTGTATTTGTAGATGGGTGGGTGAGTGAATTATCCGTGAATCATCGGACACATTGGCTGACAGGCTGACTGACTGACTGACTGACCGACTGCCTCTCTCATTAAGTGACAGCGTGAATGATTGACTGACTGACAGACTGGCTGACTGACTGACTGACTGAATGAAAGAATGAGTGACTGACACTGACTTCTCCTCCTCCTTCTCTCTTGCAGATGGAGTGACGCCACCGGAAGACGAAGAAGTCGTCGACGTGACAGACAAGGACGGAAAGGTGATCGGTAAACAACGACGACCAAGGGGGCCGCGAACAGGCGGACGTACACCAATCGGTGAGTCTCATTCGCCTGACTCCATTCACACTGTCACAATTTCATCACCCACACCACCACTCGCCGTCCTCCTGCTTCATTCTCCGAATGTCGATTTGCTCGTCTTGTCGGTGTGATGTGTGCATGAGTCAGCGTGCTTTTGTGTTTTCCGGAGTATTATTCACTTAATTGATTTCTTCTTCTTGAATTTTTGTCGCATATTTTACTCTGCTTCTTTTTGTGTTATTTTCTTTTTCTTCTGTTTGATGTTTTTTATTTTATTTCAATCTTCTCATATTTCGGTTTAGTTTTTTATGTTACTTTTTCTCTGAATTTTGTTTTTATTCACTTTTCCATTTAATTTTTTCCTCGAATTAATTTCTTTTTTCGCTTCACTGTTTTTGTAGTCATTTTTCGTCTTTTGTTTTTGAATTTTACCTTTTTTTTACTCACTCTCGTTTTTTCGCATTACATTGTTGTAATTTTTTTAATGGAAAACACCGAACTCGTTCACCTTGCTTTATTTTATTTTCATTTTATGGTCTGTTTTTTGGGGTGTTACCTTTTTAACCTAGACTTTTTTCGTTGAATCAGTGCGTGCTTTTTGACATGTTTCAAAATGAATCTGCCTTCTTTTACGTGTCTCTCCACTCCTCGGGGAGTGCACTCGTCAAAACTCATTTTAGGCAAGCATTTAATCCTTTCTATAGCAGTAAATATGCTGTGTGCAACACTTACACAGATTGCGTCAACCGACCCCCTTGAACATATTCTCATACTAATCGGCGTTATTATTTCCTGTTTACAGAAGCTGGATCAGCACCGGAATCTGAAACACTTCCCGACTCCACACCAAAAGACGATGATCAAGACGTCTATTACATCGACAAGTCAGGAAAGCGAAGAAGACGACGACGACGACGAAGACATCCGTCCAAGCATTCAGACAGGCGCAATGGACACACGCCAGATCCCGACTCTTCTGAACGTAAGTCATACACACAAAACGTAGTAAAACCACTTAAACTCTTGGAAATCAAGATACACCAACACACACACACATACACGCAGACACAGTCACCGATTCACACCTTCACTACTAAGTCTGATGTTTCACTCACCATTTTCAAACGATAAGTGATACAGAGTGGCATACAGATTGTATGTATTGGGTGTCAACGTAAGCCTTATTGGTTGGATAATCGTGTTTGTTCCACTTGAATGTCCAATTACCTGCATCTGGTTAATTTTGAATTCAGGACTAACAATCAGTTGATTCATTCTTTGAGTTGTTTATGTTTTGTTACAAGTTTTTCAGTTTGTTATCCAGGTTGTAATAATTTAGTTGAAATTTTCCTACTTCTGTGAATTTGTTGAAAGTAGTTATCTTGAGGTAATGGAAATCCCCATCAGATTTCTTTGAATCTTTTAATTTGTCTTACATGTTTGATTTTTTTTTAATTATTATCTTATTTTAATTTTAATGTCACTTGTTTTCAATTTGATTGATAGCTAAATCTGATGAAAATTTTGATAGTGATAATGATGATAGTGCTGGTGATAGTGATAAGCGAAATTTACCCATACCGAAAAGGCGTCGATCAAAACGTAGGAAATTCAGGAATACCTCAGATAGTGATATTAATCCACTCTTGAAGAAGACTGTTGTGTATAGCCAAGGGCAACCGAATGATTCAAAGGACGATTACTGTAAGCATTTTGATCATATTTCTGTATTTTTCATTTAACTTTAGTGTTATTTATCAAGTAATTACTAAGATGTGTCAATCTATACTTAAATCAGTACAAATGTTATTTTTTTTTTAAATGAATGTATGTTTATTGTATTAACTGATGGGTCTTGGGTGCGTGGGTGGCACAGCGGTAGAGAGCTCGCCGACCACGAAGGTGGTCCGGCGTTCGATCCCGGCCAACGCACTCCTTTAACTCTCTAAGCCATTAATAAGACTGGTAAAAAAAGGAAGGTTTGGCTTGAGGCTAGCAATCCCATCCTGTAAAAATTATCAACACTGTTGAAGAAACTTCAAGCCTCCAGCTTGAATCCCTATACTCCACTGGGAACTTAAAGGAATTTTAAAAAACGGCTTTTAGAGGTTTCAGGTGAATAACAAATAGTATAACTGAGATTCTAATGCGTGATATACTGTGATACATGTAGAAGAACGTCTTATGTCAGCTGAGAGATGGAAACAATAAATATTTCCAATAAAACTATGATATTTGACTCACAGCCTTGACTTTCACAACTTTCTGATATATTGCTTTGAAAGATGGTTATCAGGTTTCACTCAGAGGTTTCGCAAGATAGAGATGAATCAACATGGTAAGTTTCATAAAATGTGAATGTACATCACCCTAAAGTGAATTAGGCACAATTTCAATGGAAATTTCAGTTCAGTTTTCTTTCAGCAATGTAAAATAACAGAAATGCAAGAATAATTTCACTTTCATGTATTACACTTTGATTTGTCGTGTAGATGATGATGAGATCGTGGAAACTACATGGGTAGTCAAACTGGGAAACAAAAAAGTAACAAACAAAGAAATGCTCGACTTCGTCAATAGCCAGTTGAAGACCAACGATTTATTCCAAAATGTCATGAATCAAAACAACAGCAACCCACTTGGTATGTTGACTTATGTAAAAGAAAAACAAATGTTTCATTTTTCAGTATTGTGCGGTTCTGTAAACCACCCAGTATATTAAATCTTGTGATACGAGTTTATGGCACATCTAAACGGCATTCAAAGTAATTGATTGACTTTCTCTTTAATTTCACTTGCTAAGCGTTGATAA
The DNA here is from genome assembly GCA_944472135.2 of Trichobilharzia regenti. NCBI lineage: Eukaryota > Metazoa > Platyhelminthes > Trematoda > Strigeidida > Schistosomatidae > Trichobilharzia > Trichobilharzia regenti. Next base: position 31,621,397 of record OX235264.1, on the reverse strand, counting down.
GAAGAAGTTGGCTGAACATGCACCAAAACTATGTAGTATCATTATTGTTGTTAACCATGATCTGACCATCCTGACTACAATTCAGAATTAACAGAATAATACCATGAAATGTACACGAAAATTGAAGAAAACAGTAGACCCCTTCAAAACATTATTGTACAGACTAATGCTGGTTGAATTTCATTGACAAATATTGTCATGTGACTACTGAGAAGAAAAACATTCATTATGTATCGGTAAAATACTGACTCTATCAATCAGTGATTCAGTTTGAAGTGAACTGGTGAACAAAACAGCCTCCACAACTATGGCAATGCTTAATTTACAACGCGTAAAAAGTGAGAATGTTACGTATAAATGGACTCTGAATACACCATTACAAGAAACTCCCATGCGAGATAATTTAGGGATTCATCATAAACAAGTTCTGCTGTTTCTCATTTAGTTGTGTTCTCTGAAATGATTGGCTTAATAGTGAAACTCCTGTTGTTATTCTAAACGTTATCTTCAGCTCAAACTTTATTAATTTATGTGATTATTACAAAATTTCACTCTCTTCACAGATAAGTATGATGTGGAGACTGAAACATCTTGGTTTACAATGTCTAGAAATGCAAAACTGAGCAATGAAAAGATCCTCGACTTTTTCAACCAGCAGACTGACTTGGATCGAATGCTCGGAATGGCGTTCCCCACACAAACAGCAACACAACAACCAAGTAAGTGATGTTGTATTATGTGTTTTTGATACACCTTATCTACATGCAACATGATTTCTCCTCACAACGAGTTTTTACACCGTTTTCTCTCAAAGTCACGAGACCGTGCTGTTGTATTATATTGGTGATGGTTACTGAATAATAGAGTAAACTAGATTTTAATATTTCACAAGAAGCAGAGTGTAATTGAAATACATTTATATTGGTTGTTGGCATACAACGACAGAATTTAGTATTGGCAACATTTTGACTGATGTTGTAACTTATTATTGTGTAAAACACTCATTAGAAATTTACTCACAACAGTGTACAAATTCTCACAAATACTAAGACACAAGTTGTATACCTTTCCATTCATACTGATCATCCATTGCTTGAGCCGTAACGTTGTGGTATGTAATCATACTTATCGAAAGCTTTAAGCCTATCAGCAAAATTATACACTGTCAGGCTTGACAGACATCGTCGCTTTTATTTCGTCCAATACAACTAACTTAAACTCATCAGCTAGTTTGATTACTCTTCAACATTGATATTCTTCTCGGTTGCATATATTTGATCACCATCATTGAAATGAAGACAGTTCTCGCCATAATTCTTCAAATGTTATTTCCAGTTAACCAAAACCGAATTTGTTTTGAGATTGAAGAATACTTTCGAGGTCCGACAGACATTCACCAAAATGCACTCATTCTAAGAAACAAGCATTTGTTATTTGATCAACGTTGATTAGCTAGCGCATATACTATTCTTCCCCGTCTGGTTACACTTCATTCTGACAAGTATTGTTCATAAATCGATCACAGCAATTGATGTATGAAAGGCTACAAGTGGTTTCACAAGTCCTGTTAACACGAATTCCAGTAACAACTGGCTTCACGTATCTTTCTCTAATGGATGGACAACATAAGAACACAAGGTTACCTCACTAAAGGAATAGGTGTCACTTTCTTTAATCATGTGGTCTTACGGTTCTTAATTTTCAAAGTTGTTTCAAGGAATACATTCTGCTTGATTCGTCACCTCACTCATCATTCCCAGTGTCAGTGATATCATCATCTATCGATGTTTCTAAGATGCTGCAGAATTCAGGTATATCAGATATGATAAACTGATTGAACGCCACAGTAATAATTTAGAAATTCGAAACAAACAGTGTTTGTTTCAATGCAGTATAAATTAAATCCGAAGGGAATGTTGAAGAATGAAACTCCCATGTATACTCACACATGAGGATTTTTACTAAGCAGCTGCTGACAGTAGTTATCTATAATTGGTGCATAATTTGGAAATTTCCAAACAGACAGTCTACATATTGCTAATCGCCTGGAACATTATTTTGCAATTTTGGTATGATTTCACATAGATGGAGTTTAATAACGCGCTAACAGACTCATCCTGCCTTTCGCTCACAGAGATATTGACTTTAGGGCTGAAATGCACAGGTCGAACACTCATTCTTCAGTTTTGCATTGATAGTTATTCATCGCTGAATTCCAGTTTAATTTAATTGAAAGCAATAGCAAAACTTGGGCTCCACTAAAGAAGGTAAGTGCATGATATATTGCTGACTGAGTGTGTGATAAACACACACAAGGAACAAACCAATAAAAACTAAGCTGAGTAAGATTAGGAAAAAGAGATTAAAGAGTTCAAAATATCAGTATTTATCACTATTTTGTGCATATCAAACTATAAAATGTTTACATATGAAATTGTGTTTTTTTTCTCTTTCCTAGTACAAGTGATATCCACATCTATTTGGTTCTCAGACGATTTTGTCAAAGAAATGAGCAATTTGGATGTTGAAGGGATTCTGAAAACATGTACTGAATTTAACAAACTATGCAATTCAAACAGGAAATCTGGTTCGTCGTCTGATGGTGAGTTGTGTCCGTCAAATACTTCCCGTAACTACTTGGATTCGTATAATGTCTTTGGCTGTATACAAACTACATATGTAAAATATGCGATATAGGCACCAAATAACTAAGTAGATTCCCAGTAATATGACATAAAGCTGAAGAAATAATATTTCGATGTTGTGTAGACATGTGGAGAGATTAGAGTAGCATATCACAGAAATCAAAACATCAACATTAAATATCACTTCACAGGCTTTCACCAGGTATTTGTTGATCTACTGCATTGACAAACTATAGTTTTTTAAAGCTGAGAACAATGGAGATGAAACAATTGCGATGCGTCTTTTAAAGCGTGATGTTCCTTTTTGAGTCTGAGCCACTTTTTCACGGTTGATGGATAAAGGAATATTTCTATACTGTTAAACTACTTTGTAATAAATGCGTTCAAACTAGTTCGCTTGTTCGTTCATCGTCCCACGTCATGTTACACTAATCTCGAATGTATCCTCAGTTTCAATCACTAACGAACGAACGCAAAACTGATTAGTCACTTATACAACCAACTAAATAAAGCCTAGTACAAAACAATATCTTGCGAAATTGAATTGAAATGGGTAATTATTACTGCAACGAAAACAGAGCATAAAACTCATCCACTAAACAACTGCAGCAAACTGAATGACAGTATTGTGCTTCGTTATTCTCACATCCTGGTATGATTGCGACAGTTCATTTGAAGTCCAGTTATCAAATTGCAGACTTAAATGGTACTGAACAACTACTTGCTGTTCTAAATATATTCCTCGGACGTAGGATCCTGGGACATTGAGTCCGAAATTGAACATAGTTTAGAAATATGACTGTCTACAGATAAATAAAGTATGTACATAGTATGAAGCCTCCCTAAAACAACATTCCAATACGTAAATACACCTTAACTAAGAGCCTGAAAAGACAAAATGCGGCACGTTTTTGTTGCTCCTATAATCTGTAAAATATATTCTTTCACTCTATAGGTCAAAGTGACGTCTCAGAAACCCAGAAAAGCATCAAGAAGAGATAATTGAAGACTAATATCGATATAATATTTATGAATTTTTCAATTATGTAACATTTCCTCGTTCAATAATTAATAAATGAATTATAAATGAAATCCTGCCTTCCCCTTTCTTATGTGCTATCGTTTGAATTACAAGATCACCGTCCATCCACAAAGACTTGTCAAAGACAAGTAGTTCTTTGAATAGTTCAAACATAGTAGAATGAAGCTAATTTTTATTCGACCAAGTCGATAGATAAGTATGACAGTAGGTCGGGTGACAAGATTATCAAACAGTAGAAAATTAATCAATTACTTAAGTAGTAAATCTCAGCCAACTATGGAATATGGGAAGTCAATGTATGAAAGAAGCAACTTCAACACCGTGGCATAAAAGTGGTTATACACAAGTCTTAATCCGAAAATAAAAAGTCCCAGAAAACCATGCTTTACATAACTCTGCATGACTAACCACTGAATTGAGAGTGATGTCGAACAAAGCTTGGAAGCTACACTGCACACTTCTTATATCTATTACCAATTTACCCAGTCAACTATGCCACCTCATATGTGATAAGATATTGTAATGCATTGACCATAATCTTTCAATTTACATTCAGAGTCGGGAGTGTACGGAAATGCACAGAATCATACTGCTAGTAATGTCGAATCCTCAAGACTGAATTCGCTCTTTAACTTAAACTGTCTTCGCTATAAGTTCTGAGTACTCAATGCAACTTATTTTCACTGAATTAAGAGTCAAATTTTGTTCTCAGCCATTCAGAGATAATGGTTTTTGCAGCGACCAAAGATATTACATTTCGTAATCATGAGGTCCTATATTCTCTATTGACAACACCAGTGAATCGTCAGAAAACACCACATTCGTTTACTTATGACTCTGTATTCCATGGTGAGGAGCGATCTGAGGATAGTGAGCCTGATAGTATCATCAAAACATACATTGTGTGAATTCTAAGGAAGATATAGATACAGTTCAGGGGATCATAAAATCTCTGAAATAAAGTTCTCTCAATGTAACAAAGACTGAAAGGTTAATAAAGAGATAGAGATTTATGGTGCTAGTTGTCAATATTTATAGAGGATTTGTTGGCCTAATTGTAGGCCAAAGTAAACAAAGTGTGAAAGATTAATTATCGATGTTCTGACCTGGTCTTATGGTAGTGATTGGCGCTGCTTTGGCTAACGATAGGAGATGTGGTCAAACTTCTCTTGAGAGGTTACTGGGACACTTGATCTGGTTTAATCTGATGTCCAGTATCCACTGAGTCGCAAAGGGCTATTGGAGCCAACTGAAATTGTCATAGCCAAGATCACAGTAACCTTGAACTAAAAATCAGAATTGACGTGCTATAAAGTTGAGTAATCACCACTGGGAATTATACTAAAAACAATTTAAAAACGTGATATAAGACTGGGAAATTTTCTCTTAGATCGTTGTATATTTGAATGTTGCCTGTGTACTCCAGGGATAATCCAAAGAGATATCATGCCAAACGAGAAACATACATTCATCTGGATGAAGATCTTGGCACTTCGGGACCCATCGGCATTCCTCACTCTGCTCTTTAACATACTTCTAACCTTACCTCAACCTACCCGTTAGCCTTGTAGTACCCCTATACCAACCGTAAACATGCTTTTTAATCTAATTTGTATACTTGCATTATATGTGTATACAGACTGATTTTATACGTACTTCGCAAATACTTGTCAATTCACTGTTGAATATTACCTTGACACACAATTTCGAATTTGACTACTGCTTCAATACATATTCGTATTCTTCACAAGTGCCTTTTGATTTACGTTGTGGGCGTCGAGTAGCCACAACGTCTGCGCACATCAATAAGAGCGAAGAAATACATAGAATATATGTGTACAGCAGTTTAGTCAGACAACGCACGCAACAAAATTGGTGAGCCCGACGACCAATTTCGACACCGACGACAAATTGTTGACCCCAACGACAAATTTCTACGCCGTCGACAAATTGTCCATCGCGACGACAACTTTTTCACCTCGACGATAACTTGTTGACTCCAACGACCTTTTGTTCACCCGGACGCAGCATTACACTTGCTGGATTAATTAAACTCTAACGCTCGTTCCTGCTGACGTGGAATTGATATCTTTAGCTCGTTCATGTGTCGTTTTAGCTGATGCACGTAACCAGTCATATCGTGTGGAACTTTGTTACCCGGGGTGAAAAATTCTCCTGGTAATCGTAATGTTGTTCCATAGACTAGTTCGGAAACACAGCAGCCAATATCTTTCTTTATAGTAGCTCGTATACCAAGTAATACTAGTGGAAGTTTGGTTGACCAATCGTTTTGAGTCAAAGAAGCAGCGAGCGCAGCTTTGAGTTGTCGATGAAATCGTTCGACCATACCGTTGGAACTAGGATGATACGCTGTCGTTCGTATTCGTTTAATGCCTAGTAATTCAGTTAGTTGGTCAAACAGTCGGCTTTCAAACTGGGCACCTCTGTCTGTAGTGATAATTGATGGGACACCAAAGTTGGCTATCCAGTTTTCGACTAAAGCTTTAGCTACCGTTTCAGCTGAGACGTCGATTAATGGAACTGCTACTGGCCAACGAGTAAATCTGTCAATGCAGGTTAGAATATAGTTGAAACCATTGGAAGGAGGCAGTGGACCAACTATGTCTACATGTACATGGTCAAATCTAGAGTCGGGGTTAGGGAAGCGACCAAGTGGTGCTTTGGTGTGCCGGTTGATTTTGACTCTTTGACAAGACAAGCAATTTCGTGTCCACTTCTTAACGTCGCTGTTAATGTTTGGCCAGATAAATCTTTCTCTTAGTAGCTTGGTAGTAGCGCTAACACCAGGATGCGACAAGTTATGTAACTTCTCGAATACTGTATGTCTCATAGCTATTGGAACGAAAGGTCGATATTTACCTGTAGAGGTGTCGCAGATAACTTTTGTCGTGCCGAAAGGAATTGCCTCGAGGTTTAGAGATGTTGTTTTAGAAGACATGATCTTTTTGAGTTCGGCGTCATCTCGTTGTAAGTTTGAGAGATGTTCGTAGTCGATGTCTGGGCATACAATGTTATCAATGTGCATACGTGATAAAGCGTCTGCCACTTCATTGTTTTTACCCTTTATGTGTCGCAGATCGGAGGTGAACTGGGATATAAACTCGAGATGTCGTAGTTCACGTGGAGAGTAGTTATCCTGTTTTGCTGATAAGGCTTTCGTTAGAGCCTTGTGGTCTGTAAAGACAGTAAAAGGTGTACCTTCCAGCATATGTCGAAAGTGCTTGATTGCTAAATAAACAGCTAATAACTCTCTACCAAAGGTGCTATATCGACATTGAGTAGGATTCAGTCGTTTCGAAAAGAATGCAAGGGGTTGCCATTCGCCATGTACCTGCTGTTGTAACACTGCCCCAATGGCGACATCTGAAGCATCTGTCATGAGAGACAGGGGGCGTCATTCTGGCGTCTGACTAAGAGCGTCTTGTCATTTAACGATTGTTTAACAGCTTCGAATGCTTTAACAGCTTCTGCAGGCAAATGGAATGAACGACTATGTCCACGTAAGCAGTCGGTCAACGGTTGCAAAACTCTAGCACAGTTCGGGATAAAACGCCGGTAAAAATTGACTAGACCCAAAAATCGCCGTAGTTTCTTGAAAGAATCTGGTAATGGATAGTCTTTGATGGCTTGTACATCGTCGGGGACTGGTCTAATTCCTTGATTGTCAATCAAGTGACCGAGGAATTTCAGTGATTTCTTACCAAATTCGCATTTATCTAAATTGATAGTCATGCCGTATTTGTGAAGTCTTTCAAACACCGTCCTCACATGTTTCACATGCTCGGTTTCGTCTGCACTTGCAATTAGTAAGTCGTCAATGTATGCGTAGACGAAGGGCAGGCCGCGGAGTACTTGGTCGATGAGACGTTGAAATGTCTGAGCGGCGTTCATCAGCCCGAAAGGCATGCGCACGAATTCGTATAAGCCGAATGGCGTGGTGATAGCAGTTTTTGGAACGTCATCCGGGTGGATGGGAATATGATGGTACGCTCTGACAAGGTCGATTTTGGAGAAAATTTTAACCTCTGGCAAGTTGCTGGCGAAATCGTGAATATGCGGTATGGGGTATCGATCAGGTACCGTTTGCTTGTTTAAAGCTCGATAATCCCCGCATGGCCGTATCTCACCAGAAGACTTTTTGGGTACCATGTGCAGCGGTGAAGACCAAGAGCTGTTGGATGGTCGAATAATGCCGAGCTCTAACATTTTATCGAACTCTGTTTTTGCGATTTTAAGTCGATGTGGGTCAAGGCGTCGAGGACGTGCAAAAACTGGTGGTCCAGTGGTTTTAATGTGATGAACCACTTGATGCTTTAGTTCTGTTGCTCGGAAAGAGGGTTGTAGAAGGTCAGGGAACTGATTTACTAAGTCAGTATATGGAGATGCTGGTGTGCGTGTGACCATCAAGTTCAGCGATGATGCACGGCTAATCGTACCAGCGATGTACCTTTTATTGAGCGAGTCTATAAGCTTAGGGCTAACCGGATCAACTAGCAGTTTGTGTTGCTGTAGAAAATCTATACCAAGGATTGGGGATGGAACGTCTGCGATGATGAAAGACCAATCGTAGGTATTCTGCAGACCAAAATCTAAAGTCATTCGTTTACTACCATATGTAACAATATTAGACTTATTAACGGCTTGGAGCGTAACTGCAGGGTCAGGATGTTGACGTTCCTGCGTAGTCGGAGGGAGAACACTAACCTCTGCTCCTGTGTCGACTAAGAACGTAGTACCGGTATTTCTATCTGTTACATAAAACAAACGACTGCTAGATCGTAGATTGCCAACAGTAGAAGTTTTCATACATGACGATATATCTTTTGGTTTAGCCTGAAAGTTGCAAGGTGAACGACACCGTCGTGCATTGTTTCCGTAACTACGGTGGTACCAGCAAATAGTATCGTGATGTCGTGACGTGCTGGGTGATCGAGAAAGACGTCGACGAGACGAGCTTCTAGAACGGCTTGGTCGTGTGCGTGTGGTCAGTGCTGCTAACTGACTCAGTACGGTGTCGACTTTGTGTTCTAGAGCCTGTATCCTGTCGTCAGTGTCTGGCATTCTGCTGGTGGAAGCAACAGATTGAGGTGTTGACCTCTCATACATGCGATCTGCGATTTTGGCAAGCTTCTCAATGTCAATGTCGTCATCTCCGTAAGCAAGAACTTGTTGAATGTTTGCAGGAAGTCGTCGCAACCAAATTTGGTAAAAGAGACTTTTGTCGATATCCCTTCCTGCTACTAGGCTTTGCATGTGCCTCATGAGTTGTGATGGGGTTTTATCGCCTAGCTCTACGTTGCTTAACAAACGATCGAGTGCTTGCCTATCAGAAAGTGAAGTGCATCGAAGTACTTCTTCTTTCAACTTGTCGTAAGGAGCGTCTGTGCTGGGCTGAACTATGTGTTGTCGAACCTGTTCGGCGATTTCGTCTGGTAGTACTGTACTCAATATGCCAAATTTAACCGTCTGTGACGTAAGCTTATTGGCAGTGAAATAATTTTCCAGTCGTGCAAACCAAAGATGGGAGTCTTTGGGCCTAAAGACTGGTACAGTAAGAGAAATGGTACCAACAGATCCCAGCTGTAAGGTATCAGGAGTATCGGAAGACATGATACAATTCGTAGAAAAATGGTTTAACAGTAACAAAATAGCAAAAATTATGCACACAAAGAATATGGCAAAACCGAAAAACATGCAATGCGGGTGCTTACCACAGATTACTGCAAGTTGTGCGATGAGAAAGCACAAGAATGACCTCGAAATGTCTATTATATGTATATATATCCGATAAAGTTAGAGTTTAATTAATCCAGCAAGTGTAATGCTGCGTCCGGGTGAACAAAAGGTCGTTGGAGTCAACAAGTTATCGTCGAGGTGAAAAAGTTGTCGTCGCGATGGACAATTTGTCGACGGCGTAGAAATTTGTCGTTGGGGTCAACAATTTGTCGTCGGTGTCGAAATTGGTCGTCGGGCTCACCAATTTTGTTGCGTGCGTTGTCTGACTAAACTGCTGTACACATATATTCTATGTATTTCTTCGCTCTTATTGATGTGCGCAGACGTTGTGGCTACTCGACGCCCACAACGTAAATCAAAAGGCACTTGTGAAGAATACGAATATGTATTGAAGCAGTAGTCAAATTCGAAATTGTGTCAAGGTAATATTCAACAGTGAATTGACAAGTATTTGCGAAGTACGTATAAAATCAGTCTGTATACACATATAATGCAAGTATACAAATTAGATTAAAAAGCATGTTTACGGTTGGTATAGGGGTACTACAGCCTAACCATACCAAACAGTTTGGAATTACAGCAGAAGTACAAAAATATTTATCAGTTTGTATGTTGTATTCTCGTATTGGCATACTCTTCCCACACACACACACACACAAGTCTTTGTGAATTCAATTCATCCGTTACTGACATAGCAGTCAAATGCTCAATCTTCATGGGAATAATTCATCGAATCCATTTAGGTAGGCTTTATTTCATTCGCTATGACATTCTGTAGCGTTCCTCAAATCTTATTGGTTCTCGAAGGTCAACTTTTAACAGAACTTAAATTTGAATATCATAGTTTAGCTTCGCTTTTCCTGCAGCTAATGGTTCCTCTACCCAGCCATATCGTCATCTGTTCATTATCCACGTAGAAAAAACTACCTGAATAAAGCCTAAGTAACTATCTCCACCGAATCAGTTGGACTCATAGATGCACACTGACAAGGTGATCACCGGCAAATTACCTTATAGTTTAGACAAAGGAAATATTGAAATAATACTGACTGTCTTGAAAAATTAATTGTCTGTTCATATAAGATATTTTATCTCATGATTTTGGGAAATTCCGAATTGAGAATTAATACCACATTTATTATCAAACTTTACCATGACCAGTACTCATAAAGAGGGACCTATTTATTTGAAACTCATGAGATCTGACCTTCCAAACCTTTGTGAATTACACAAGATTCATAAATTGAACAACCTGTTACGTCCAGTTGCATCACTGTGTTAATCTACCACGCATAAGTTGACAAAATTGTCAGGTAACATTATAAGCAAAATACCCAATGAATTATGTGCATTGTTTCGGGAGATAAATTCGAACATTTTGACTGTCTTGTGACATGGATACGTAAAAGAATGTACATGTGTATGTCCTTGATGACACGTATAAAGAGTGGAGTAATAGCGTCATTCACTTGATTTTGGGTGAAAATATACGTAAATGAATTGGAAAACAGCTGAAATGTGAAATCTCAACAAACACAAGTAGTAGACTACTAACATTATTTATAGCAAAACAAAAGAGTGATATAATAACATTTTTCAGGATTATCTACAAATGTAAAAAATGAAGTGTTAGTACAGACAAAGAGCACAATGAAATAACAGTGATTCTTTCGAGTGAACTGAGGGATTATGGTGATGATGGCAAAGAAGAATGATGAACTTATTTCTTTTTTTTGATTGGCAGCGTTAGAATGCCAACATCTCTTGATCCAACTTTCCCGGACAGGTTTACTGACTATCATGAAGCTTATATTCACCACAATATTATGACCATATTTCAATGAATTCCATTTGACTGAGCTTCTTTGGATGTCACTGAGAATACTAGGAAGATACTTTCAATAGTGTGTGACACCACGAACACCTAATTTATTTTTTCTACAAATACATGTAAAGTGATACATTTTGATATGGAGAGGAATGATGGCTTAATATGTTGATATAAGTATAAAACTTGGGCACTGTGGTATAGTATAACTCCATTATGGATAAGATTTTATTTTGACAAATCACACAGTGTTGTACAGTTATATTAACTGATGACGTTTCGAGCACAAACTATTGCTCATAATCATATCATATCATAACCATATCATATCAACTTGATATGATTATGAGCAATAGTTTGTGCTCGAAACGTCATCAGTTAATATAACTGTACAACACTGTGTGATTTGTCAAAATAAAATCTTATCCATAATGGGGGCTTAATATGCTGTTGTAATTATTTGTAATCGTAGTATTAGTATTTCGAGATGACTGAATTACAAGAATCCAACCAAAACACAGAGAGGGTGGAATTCAGGAATTTGTATTTAGCGGAATTATTTTCAATTCATATGAAAAAAATTAACAATCAACAGTAAGTATTTAAACAATACAGAGATAGAAATAGTCAATCACCATATATGTTTTCACTGCTCACCTGGATGCGCTTGCAAGTGCCATATTGAACACATAGAAGGATCCTTTTATTACCTTTTGCAAATGAAATTGCAGCAATTTGGTGACCTTAACTTTCTGCCATATTCTTATCCACAATACGTTTTATATGCATGTTAAGCACAATTATTTTATTTTTTACTTGTACTGCAATACACCTCCGGATATAATTTTAACTTGATAGTACCTCCTATTGTATACTAACAATGATGAGTTTGTTATTGTGGAGTCTGAAGTAGGACTTATTGAGATTATTCGTGTTCTGATTACAAATTACATTTGACAAGTATTCGGCACTTTCGGATCATAAAAAGTCCTTCATTCAGTATCCGTGTTATCGAAATACGCCACTTCTACTTGTTTTCACAGTGTTCTGATAATTCAGTATGTTTTCGAAATTCATTATACTGAACTTGTGGATGACTGTGGTGCATTATAACTGAATTATTGAACGTCATAATTAAGTGTAACCGGCAGATGTTATCATCATAACACAGTCGTATTAACGATATACAGTAAAGATGCTAATAATTTTAGTGAGAACTGTCAATGCGAAAATGTTGGCCACACATAGTTGTTAAGCTATGTGGACTGAAGGCTGAAGGTATTTCGGTAATTTGTGTGTAGGTAGTGACTGTTTGAATCTGAATGTGGTTTTCTAATCAAACTTTATTCTAAGAATGTTAGTGAATGCTATTCATAGTAAATAAAGCATAAGCAAATATCCACATTATCTTTAGAGTGAAAATCAATTACAATGGTTAATTCGTGAGCATTCTCATACGAAAATGTCAGAGAGGAAATTTGTAAGTGCTAACAATTGGCAAATTTTGTTATTCCTTTTCTTTCGAGTGACCGTTTTGTATTAACCTGATTTCAACGATGCAACTCTCTGATGTAAAACTATTTTTTATTATAGCGTGACTACAAACCGTATTTTTGGCACAAGTATGGAATTTTCAGCATGCGATATTGGTAGCTTAATTTTGCAGGCCAACGATTCATATCTCGTTTGCGTCGGCAGGGAATCGAACGCTGAACCATGCTCATGGTCGCCGAGAGTCCTAGCGGCTGCGCCACCGACACACATGCTTAAACAGTTGGATGCTCTTTTTTCACTTTTATGAACTGTGTTACATTCATGTTCATGATAGCATATAGTGGTATGATAGGATGAGTGTATGGATGCGTTACAAAACAAGTGAAAATTTATATTTGTATGCCCCGTGTTGACATGATATATTTGATGGGAAGCATAGCCATTGTAGGATGTTATCTAGTCGGTTTCTAGTGTTATTCAAATTAAATTGCCCAAAATAGGACAAGGATTGACGTACTTACTACAGTTCTGTAAAGAAAAAGGAGAGGAAGGCTGCTGAAGCTTGGGCGGCCCTACTTGAAGGCTTAGAGTATGATCGAGCCACGTAGATATTTCGAGATTTATTTGGTCGAAGTCATATGGTCTGTCATCCACCTGTAAATCAAATAATTAGAGATTCTTGCCGATGTGACGTGATAGTGAATGATCTCACTAACATCGCGGTTGAACTTCGTGAAGTGCAAGCACTTTTAAAGATATGAAAACTGCATTTCTGATATAAGCCTCGTGGGGATCAGAGTGATTCGTTAATTCAACTGAGAGTCAACCATTTCGTCTTCAAAGATCAATTTGTTGCTGGTTGAACCATATTGTGAAAACTTGAGTTTTCAGGAGATAAGAATTACACTACTTCATAGTGAAGTAACTGCACATCCTGACATTCTGTTTACACTTTAGCGGCCTAGCCACCAGATTATATGGATCAAACTGAAGGGTCAGGAAGTAGTGTGGACAAACTGCAGGTTTGGCAGTTATTTCAAGTTGAAGCTAAATTGAGACGAGGTCGAATTCATTCAGTCTGCGTGACCAGTTAGCTCCTTAGGATTATTGTTATTGTTTTGTAAGTTGCTAGTTACACTTAAGGTAGACTTTAATTAACCACGCTTACTTCTCCTCTAAACACCCTAATAAGTACTCTACCTAACTTGTAAGTACCGATTAACGAGCTCAAAGTATAATGGCTTGTGATGTGGTAGTGTGCCCTGATAGGTATTGAATATATTTACCCCAGTTGAAATGTCTGATTTAATAAATAAGAGTATTGTACAACTTGTCTGAAGTGATGCGGAATAGCAAACTCAAAGAGTGTGCTTGTAGGCGGCACAGACAGGGCGCGTGCAACACGTAATGCCATTCAGTCAGAAAAATGTCTCATGGCGCCCATATGGCAATAACGCATTAAAACAAAAACTGAAATTATTAAAGGTGCACTACAATTTCCTTGGGTGCCGAGTACTACATAGGGCTTCAACATAACATCCCTAATTCGTTCTATTTCCTACTGCCCCCCCCCTAACTGGACCAACGATTGTCCATAATTTCTCATCTCCTCCTCGTATGATCTTCTCCATGTCACACTAGGACGACCCACTCCTCTCTTGCCATTTAGATTCCACTCCAGCTATGGCCTGGCGCGGAATGCCATCCATCTTTCTGCTCAGCGTGTGCCGAATCGACCTCCATTGTCTCTTACATATTTGTTGAGCGACTGTCTCTTGGTTGGTTGGTTGGTTCCCAAAGTTTCTTGTTACTTATTCTCTCTGACCAGCAGTCCATTTGATCTTCAATATGGAACCAGCCGATTAGGCAGCTGTTGATAAAAGTCTGCAATAGACTGTTGGCAATCCTTTTCGTTACACTCACTGCAAACTTTTGGCCCGTATAGAAGGACCGACTTCCTATTGGTGTTCAAAATCCGAATCTTGCTCCTTATGCTGACTGAGTAAAGAATTCCAGAGGGGTTTCAAGTTGATGAAGACATATCTTGCCTTTCCTATTCGGACTTGCTTTGACATCATCGTTCGTTCCGCCGGGAGTTAGAACTGTGCTTCCTAGATAAGTGAACGAGCCAAACTCTGTCAAATCTCTCCCTTTGATAGTGATTGGTGCTGACTGTTGTTGTTGCAGTGAGGTTTCGCTGAAGTAGTTTCCAAATTACTTCTTGCCCAACGCTGCTTAATGCCTTCTCGAGGTCGACGAAGTTGAACAACAGGTTTGACTGCAGTTCTATTCTTTCTTTTATGACGGTGAGTAGAGTTGCAATTCGATCAGAAGATGATTCTCCTTTACTGAATCCAGCTTGTTCTAAGGATCGTCCTTTATTCTCCCCAGGATGACGTGAATGGGTGGACAGGATCATTATTCAGCGCCAGTTCTTAAATAGGCCTAAGTTGTCCTTCTTTGGCAGCAGTAATGGAGCGTGAACATCTACCGCCATCTCTGGTGCCATCTACAGTGCCATCCGGTCCTGTGGCCTTCCCGGACTTCAGCAGCTTGGTCACATTTAGAATTTCTTCTTTCTTTGGAGGAGTGTTGTCCACTGTCATTTCCGTATGTGCTTGTGCTGGCCGTGATTTCCGGGAGAGTTGCCGGTAGTGGTCGATTCAAGAGTCCTTTGAAGTGATCAGCCGATTGTCTTACTTGTTCCTCCTCCCTGATGAGCAGGTTTCATTGAAAATCTTTCATAGGTTTCACCTGCGATTCTCCCTTCCCGGAGAGACACCTGTTTATCTAATATAGAGTTCTGGTGCCTCTTTTACCTACAACCAGCCTGTTTTGCTTCAGTTACCAGCCTGTGTGTTGTAGAATTGTCTTTTGCCAATCATAGCACTCTTCTTCACTTCCTTATTCAGTCCGGCGTATATTGAACTCTGCTTCTTTTTCTGTTGCCAGTCATCTTCCTTTTTACCGTCTCCGTCTTCTAGATCAGCTTTCAGACATCCATTGACAACCATTCCTTGTCTTGTCTCTTTCTTCTTCTTATGACGTTCGAATACCCCCTTCAGAGAGTTAGTTACAATGTCCTTTCACACAGGTTTCCTCATTGGTGCCAAGTGCTGCTGTCAATCACGTCTCAAAAACCGTTAATGCCCAGCTCTTGCTACGCCGGGCCTCTCGCTGTCCCTCGAAGCCTTTCAGAAACGCTTAGTACTAACGGACGCAGAAACCAAAACACCAATTGCCGACTCGAGAATTCTTTATTCTAACACCAACATATGATCAGCATAATAACTAAGGTCTATGAACAAATATTACAATAATAAATCACGATATTACTTCTGACGGTATTTGATCTTCTTTCTGGACAGCGACCGATGAGACGATGACTGGTGTATTGATGCCTCCGCGAAAATATAGGGAAGTTGGGTTTGAGCAACAACCATGAATTGATCGTTCAATCTTCAACTACATTGACAACTGCATCCGACTTTATTCTGATATCTGTAGTGCAGGTATCCCTTGTAGTCTTGTCCTTCAGTTTGTCGATGTTGAATGTTATATGTGATCCGTTTCCAGTTTTTCTAAAGGACTCCAGCCTATAGTTGAAGGTCTCTCAAACAAGATGAAGGTGAGGTCAGTTGTGGTCTGTCTCTATTTGTTTTATCTTCACCTTGAGCGTCGTTTTCACTAGACGGTGGTCTGAACCCACATCTGCTTCCTTTCTCGAATTAGTGTGAGGTAGGTTACCATTCAATTTTCTTGAGATTCAGATGAAATCAATCTGTTTGCGGTAGGTCCGTCAGGACAAATCCATGTTGCTTTGTTCATATCCTTGTGTTTTCTCACACTGACACCAATTACTTCATCACTTAAATCCAAAAAGTCTGCGAAGATTTCTCCATTAGCATTTATTTCTAAGAGCGAGAGTCACCCGACCCATGATGATTTCTCCTCCTGCATCATCTGCTCCCGTTTCGACATCCTTATCACTAGTAAAGATTTTGATGCCCAAATTTCAGGTTTAGTTAGCCGATGTTTGTATTTGTTTGCGTAAATCTTTCTTCTTTTCCTGCTTGGCTTGTTAGTAGGTGCCTAGCTTTGGATAATCGTAACTTTCCCCTTTGTTGTCATTATCCTGGAGGAGGTTCATTCCCACAGTATAAGAGCCGTCGATTCTGTAAGTGATATCATGTTGGCCACTCCCTCACTGTGCTCGTGTTTGTCGTCTGGGTGATCGAAGTAGATTATTGACTCCTCAGTTAATCATTTGGAGATTTCACATTTATTCCATCCGCTCAGACGGATTCTGAGCCCTTCTACATCATATAATCTCATTTATTCTGCAGTCTGAGAAGCCTTTCCACGCTCAGTCATCGTGTAGATATTTCCCGTTCTCATGCATTTTTTGCTTTCATCGAGAAAAGACACATCGGCTGACTGATATCCTGAAGGCTTTCACCAGTTCACATCATTTTATCCCTGAGGTTCCAGAGAAAAATAAGTTTGAGTACAAGTGATGTTGACGGTAGTAAAAACAGACAAATATTTGGAGGTCTTATTTTTCGTTATTCTCGCATACACTTGGCCATGATGTGAAACTTTTGTGATGTAGATAGGCACACAGCGTGGCATCAATACGGCATAGGAACAGTAATGCTTACTGAACGAGCTCAACAAAATTTCTTTCACACATTGTCAAATTAATTCCAGTTCATTACTGCATTAATACAGCGAAGTTACTTCGTCCATAGGGATATATGGAAACAAGCAGTATTCTGTCCAGTGGTTCTGACACATCTCTCGTTGTGGAAGAATTCGTCAAATCATTAAGCGTTGCAAGAATCAGTTCCATACTAGGTGTAGTGACGGCCAGTGGAGTCTTAAGGTACAGCGGTTTAGAAGTTGATATATATATATATATATATATATATATATATATATATATATATATATATATATAGTTTTGATAACTCATGGCCTGACTTAAATGACTCAATGGGAAAGTGTGCCATATGAAACCATTTATCAGACACCACGTCTCGTGGAATCAGTTTTTAAGTACGGGTCTCTTAAGGTATGCCCCAAAGGCCCCCCATTATTTAGTGGCCACTAAAACAGCATGGTTATTGTCAGGCACAACTATGAAATCTGACTGTGGTCAAACAAACACAAAGGCCATCACAGTAGCAGATATCACAGCTAATGACTTTGGCCTAGTTAGGTTTTTGCATTAAATATCGGACCTCTAACGTTTGCTTAAAACTTCAGTAGTAAAACTGTTTATAGAAATCTTTACAAGAGAAACATCGATGATACTTTCATTATTTGTGATGAGAACTGTGATTTAAAAAGCCTACTTCAAACCTTCAATAATGCCCACCCAAACATCGACTTGACACTTGAGACTGAATCCGACGGAATTTTCCACTTCCTCGACTTCCATCTGACAAGAAACGTCGACAGCTCCTTGAAAAGGTCCATAAACAAAAAGCCTACATGGAATGGACAATTCATCAACTTTCAAAGCTTTGTGCCCCTGAGCAGAAAGAGGAACCTGATATACGCTCTTTCCTCGAGGATTCGGAAGATATGCAACGAGGAAGTGGTTGAAGAAGAACTGCGTAATCTTCGAAAAACCCTGATGGAAAACGGCTTTCCGCCCAGGTTCATAGACAAGAATCTCAAACCTAAGAAGACTTCCGAACAAGTCCAATCCATTCCACAGAAAATCCTTCTGCTTAATCTAGAATTCAAAGGTGATATTGAAGCAGAAATCCTTCGCAAACGCCTCTCAAAATCCCTGGGGAAAACATACTTCGCCGCTAGCCTACGACTGACGTTTTCCTGCAAGAAACTGTTCAGCCAGAACGTGAAAGACAAGCTGTCGCATTGAGTCACCTCAACGTGCATATACCAGTTTACTTGCTCTTGTGGAGCTGATTACGTTGGCCGTGCGATACGCCGACTTGAAAAACGCGCTCGTGAACACTATCCAGACTGGCAAGTAAAAGGAGAACGAAAACGGGTAAATAGTTCGGTGACAGAAAAGGTGGGAGGGTGGTGACTGCTAGTCAGCGGATATGATGGTGGGGACATATGTGAACCACCCTTATCTGTGGGACAGCACTCTATTGCTATGGCTCCTGAGTTCGGATGGCTTCTGCAAAATGAGAATAAATAAAAACTTTAAAAAAATAATAAAAAAAGAAATAGAAGTTGAAAATTGCCTAGAGCCGAAGTTTAGACGCAAACTCCCGAATGAAAGTAAATGGTATGAGTCCGCTACTTCAGAAGGACACCGAACTGTATACTTCAGAAAAACATATATTACTAGGCCCTCGCTTTTCTTTTACATAGCTCACGCACTCTGACTTTTGTGTTTAACTCCTTTTAAACCTCGTAAGTAGGTGAAATTATCACCTGTCTTTCACTTTAAACTAATTGTTCGCAGGAAAGGCTGTAGAATATCGGGGAAATAATATTTCTTAGAAAAAACAATAAAAAGTGATGAACCCTATGCCTGTTATATATTTTGAATTATTAACACCTTTTAAATACTTCTGCACCTGTCTGCTGGTTTTCTTGTGTCTTCTTCTCTTTTCAAACATACTGCTTTCAACGAAGGTACAGCGCTGCAATTCTCTACTTATTCGTGATATTGCTAGCTCATCTGGTGAATAACGGGATCGTCGGTATTATAAAATCTGCTAACAAGTTCAAAGTGGGTCTCATAAACAACTGGAAATGTCACAAATATGATGTACTTACAGGTAAATTTAAAGTTTAATAGACTTTAAAACTCTTTCTGAATGATTTACTGATAATTATTGTTTATTCTGCATCTCTTATGTAATACGTCAGCACCTGTACAGAAATGCCACTTACCTTCCTCAACTAACGCAATCATTTATGATTCCCGCGTGAAATTAACATGTATTTTTTTTCAATCACAGTTTAGATTTGACGCTATATCTATTTCCTTATTTGTACACTTCATTTTAAATGTTTCTCTCACATTTACCAGTTTTCAACTTATTTAAAGATTAACAAATCATATTATATATTCTATAAGTTTTGATAAGTGTACGTATGTTCATGCCTGTAAAAATGGCTGGTTTCTGTTCCAGAAATAAAAATTATTATTATTATTAGAACATCTGGTTAATTCAGGACATTCAGAGCCACTCAAAAAATCCTTCAAAGTCATGTACAAGATCCGATCAAACCTATCAAAGGGAGTAAAATTAAGGCATCTGGGCATAGCCGAGGCGCTAGCTATACAAAAGCTCAAACCCACGCTTTGTATACAAAAGAAATACGTCCAACCCCTGTCCCTGCCATGGCCATAATAAACAGGTAATTTTTTAGTAGTGACCATCCCATCACCTTTCTTATCTAAACTTCCTGTTTATTCATGTTATTTCAAGTTTTTCTTAATCCCTGTTTACACTACCATATTTTCATACCCGAACTTAGTGTTTATTTTGTCATTTTACTATTTCTACATATTTAATCCCTGATTGCATAAACAATTATTCATCATATTAGTTCTTATCCAAACATCCTGTCTATTTTGTTATTTCTACATTTCTAACCCCAAATTGCACAATGTCAATCTTCTTAGGTATCATGATGCTACTTTGTTTGTTTTATCCATCCCCCTGTTTATTATGGCATTCTAATTCCTAATTTTAATTTTATTAATTTTTATTAATTTGACCCTTGACCGGATATTATTCTGGAATTTTCCCATCCATTTGATATAAATACACGAATGTACAGCCTAGATGATGACTTCGTCGAAAAGAAAATTTTCTTCGCTGCAGTTGTCTTCTTATTGTTTTTAACTTCGTGTTAACCCGGAGTTTAAACACCAGAGAAACAAT
This sequence comes from Trichobilharzia regenti, assembly GCA_944472135.2. Lineage (NCBI taxonomy): Eukaryota > Metazoa > Platyhelminthes > Trematoda > Strigeidida > Schistosomatidae > Trichobilharzia > Trichobilharzia regenti. Next base: position 31,600,745 of record OX235264.1, on the reverse strand, counting down.
GTTCGCACGAAATAGCTTGTTATATGCAAAGGTGTGAATTCAAACAGATAATGTACAACAGGCCGATGCAAGGAAGAAAACATCGAGTTTACATTAAAGGAGTATATAAAGTAAAATATCAGTATTCGAAGATATACTCCAAGCTGCAACATCAGTGAGAGCTTGTTTCTTCAAAGACCCTAACAGCCTACGTCGTCAGAGATGACGGAATATTTAGAAACTCCACAAAACATAAGACGGTAAAGACTGACCTCACGCCTTTGATTACAGTCCACAAAACACAAATAATCAGAGCTTTTTAGATCAATTAAGGTCGACATTTCCCTTGGATTCACGTATTAAACTTTGGAAAACGAATATCACCGAGCACTAAAAGGAAGAGAATTATCGTTTGCAGGTATCGAATTTCGGAGATCTCGCTCCACTGCATATTCTTCATAAAACTGATACGATTTGCCTGTCGATTCTGAGCATACTTTTGCTTTACCTAAAAGACATTTGCTGAATATCTTAAATTCATCAGCGCGATCTATCAACACTTTAACTGTAGCCATCACCAGATATCAATAGAAGTGAACACTGAACGTTTGTTTTTGGAACTGGTGGCCACTGGTTGACGACTCGAAGGCACGAATGGTTCGATCGTGTACAAGTACGACGAAACCAATCAAAAACGAATAAATGTACATCATAAATCTGTATAAAACATTTGCTTGTAGACTTGTATTATTGACATAAGTATAAAACTTGGGCACTGTGGTATAGTATAACTCCATTATGGATAAGATTTTATTTTGACAAATCACACAGTGTTATACAGTTGATATATCAAGTTGATATATCAACTTGATATGATTATGAGCAATAGTTTGTGCTCAAAACGTCATCAGTTAATATAACTGTATAACACTGTGTGATTTATCAAAATAAAATCTTATCCATAATGGAGTTGTAGACTTGTAGTTTTCTCCACTTTAATTGCTAAACAATATAACTTCCTTCTTACAATACTGTTGTTTTGGAGTGTGTTACGTACTCCACAGGAGTTAAAGTCGAAGAAAGTACATAGTATTTATCGGTGCGGAGCGTCTTCGTAATGTAGTTTCTTTGTTTTCAATAGAAGGCCGGAGCAACAGTTTCGGAATTATCATTACGAATCACACTGAGTTTATTTGTAGTCCTTGTAGCTGTAAACTTTGAACCTCTAATTGTTTGAATCCGCAACGTTTCCAAGCTTTGAGTTTCGGTACTGCAACTGTTAATAATAATAATATATATTTTTCTATCTATGTAGGACACACCAGTTGTACAGGCATGGATAAGCATTATTTACATTACATGAATTTTATTTAAGGTGAAATTACAAGGTTGCTGTCCTCCCTGAGATCAGCTTGTGTGTACAATCTGATAGCTAGTCGTTCAGTGGAGCACATTAAGAAATATAGAAATATTGTCTTCGCATTAACAAAAAAACTCAAGTATGTGTGGGATGGATAACAAATATTTGGGGGAAAAAATAAAGCTTGAAGTCAATCTCTCCATAAAACTTAGTTGTGTGCGGCATCTTATCCTGTTCTTGTTTTTTGTTCAAATTGGGTATTAATTTAAAATGAGTGGTTTATTTGTATGATTTCGTCATCATTTTATTGCAATTAACACCAGATGTGAACTGTACTGAATGCAGATTATAATTGGTTATTGTAACGCAGTTTGTTTTACTGCACCCTCGTAAGCCAAGACCGCCATTTGCCACTGCATGATTGTTCTGTACGAGTAAGTTGATTAACACGTATAATGCTATATGTAAACCATTTTAGATCGTTGAGAGTGCTTGTATAGGATTCTGTACAGCGTCTAGTTATGGTGACAGTGGATTTTATCAAGGATGCTGAGTCATTACTAGTCAAACCGTGAAGAATGATATATGAATAAGTGATCTGGAGTCCAGCCTCATTTCAGTTTAAATGGAGGGTTGTTCGACTGCGTCGCAAAAAATGCTGTTACTTCCCTTTCTTGCTGGTTCACTGTCTCTCGAATAATAAACTGTCTCCCAACTGCCACTCTAGTTTCCGATATTTTCCAGTTGACTACAGTTCATAGTATATTGAGTAGCATATATTAGCCTGTAGGGGACCGTTTAGCGAGCTCGATAAAATAAAAAGTGTGCGAACAAAAATCCATGTTAATGAGATGGTAGTGCAAAAATATGTCATAAAAAATAAAGTAATGAGTTATATTAGTTGAGAGGTTACTCGCATATGCAGTTAAAGTTCACTGTTAAAAATTAATGATATAATCCACAGAAGGGTTCACCGTTGGAATTGCGTCTACTGGTAGAAGCCGGTTGTAGAGTTGTCTTCGGGTAGGGATAATAGGTTCCTGCAATAAATTCAAAGTGTACAAAACGGTATGGGTGGAGCAAGTGGGCAGTAACGACCAGTGAGAAGGCGAAGCAACCAACAGTACACTGTATTTTAGGGTATGCTAGGTTACCTGTATTTCAACATGGATCGTTTTGAACAAAAGTCATGTGCAATGTCTCTAATTTCGACATCCAGCAAAAAGTGTACAGTCTTATTGTTACGTACTCCACAATGATTCCAGCAACAGCAGCTGTCCCGTGATCCTTGGGCTAAGATTATCTGAAGCTGGTACAATTACCCCTGAAGCAATTACACGTCAAATACGTACTGCAGCTTTAGTTTGTTTTTTCTTCTCCGGCTGATGAGAGATGTGACGTCCACGACAAACCGGTCTTCAAAACCCGTTTTGAAGTCCTTTCCTCTGTGGATCGCGAAGCAACAGCTTCGTCATTAAGACGTTGCCCCCTACTGCGTTCCCTTTAGGTGTTCTTATATCCTAAATCTTACTCCCAGTTCTGCCACGTTTCCTATTTTTAGTACATTTCCATTCATATTATTAGACCTTGTCTACTTAATACCGTTCAAATGCCCAAACATGCTTCTTCACTCAATAGGATGGACAGAGACAACATTTTTCAACACTTCGAATCAGCTGCGTTTACTAGAACAAAGAGATCCACTCATATCTCCTAATCTGTCTGTGACAATTATGTCACAAATTTTAAAACTACAAGCATGTGGTCATTATTCTGCTGACATAAAATAAGTCATGACAGCTTAAAAAGATTAGGGAAGCAGGAACTTGTACCGATCATGAAAGCGAATCTGGCGTTTTCATAAAGAATGATGGGTCATCCCAGCAAACAACACTCCATTCCTTATGAAATTTAAGGAAAGTACCGGCAAAGTGAGTTAATTATAATACTTAACTGCACCATTAACCAAACAGTTTGGAAAGGTTCATCAGTTACAATCGCATCTACAGACCAGGATTATACGGGTAGGTAATTAAATGACTATTCGGTTACGGAGGATTGACAGCGTTCCCTTGGAGATAGTGACCATGAGCAAAAGCTACAAGAACATAGTGAGAATCCGAAGAGCCGATGTTTATGTTCATATATTTACACTATGGGATTTAATGGTTTATTTATCCTTAAGTTTCGGGTAGTCATAAATTTTTTTCATTGCACCACGCCTACATTTACTCACGTTCTGAACTCATGTCAACATACCCACAAGGAAAACTCCACGGAACTTCAAGCTACATTTCGTCGGAGACGAAGCTAAAGTGGACACGGGACATTGTAACGTGTGTATTTTATGTGAGCTGCTGCTCAGATTCTTTACCCATAAAAATAAAATCAAAGCTTTTTTAAATGAGGTATTGTTTCTCTACAAATTTAGCAAACACTGGAACTCATTAGAAAATACGAAAAGGGAGTGAATTTTACACGCTCTTGTTTATTATTGGCTGTGTTGTTTTATACGCTCCAAAGAACTACAGATTAACTCTAAATCAGTTTATTCTGATCGAAGTTAGTTTACGTTTCAGATTTGAGTCTATTAAATTACTTCATAGTTATATATATATATCTTTTTGCACTCATTAGCTTTTTACCACTGATTAATAAAGGTTATGTATATTTGAAGTCATATTTAATTTTTCCCCGGTTCGTTTTAAATAAAATACCTATCAAAAGAAACCGCTGTGGAAGGGTATGTGCCAGTTTCCAGTGGATGAGGGGATGCAGTGTGATAACTGCAAGAGATGGTTTCATAGTATAATCATAATGTATATTTCATATAAACATGTAAATTTACGTGAAAATGCATGCCATTTTTACTGGCGCGATCAAGTATGATATAATATCAAATCGTGGATTGTCAACAAGTTATTAATGTTTCAACAGCTAAATATTTCATACATACATATATTAATACACTCATTTTCTGAACCAGGATGTATGGCTACTGAATTGTACAGTTGTCCTCCAGGTTGTGCGGGATAATCGACTTCGTTTCGTTTTCATCCCATGGTTGTAGGCATACGATAGCCAACCAATATTGAGGTAAGTACAACGTTTACAAGGGATTGAAAGCTTTTTTAGAAGCGTAAAAGTGCTAAGGTGAATCATTATAGTGTAATGAAATAGGTAAATGCAAGTATCATTATTAAATGCTGTCGATGTAGTTGAAGATGAACGATCAATTCATGGTTGTTTGCTCAAAACCAACTTCCCCAATTTTTCCGTAGGCATCAATACACCAGTCATCGTCTCATCGGTCGCTGTTCAGAAAGACGTCAGGAGAAAACCGTCAGAAACCTTAGTTGTATATGGGCTATATGTTGTGTTGGAACAAATAATTCTCGAGTCGCCAAACTGGGTTCTGGTTTTTGCGTCCGTTATTACTAAGCGTTTCTGAGAAGCTTCGAGGAACAGCGTGAGCCCCAGCATAGCAAGAGCTGGGCATTAACGGTTTACGAGACGAGGCTGATGGTTTCTGACAGATTGGTGACAGTTTCTGACGGATTCGGACAGGTGGTGACAGTTTGCATAGTCACCGTTCATCTTTCCTGGTGTCGGCGAAGTCTTCTTTGAACAAGCAATATCTGGAACGTTTTTGGAATTGGGTCAATTTCAACAATGCCTGGGTCAAAGAAGGGACAGAGCGTCTTGGATGCAAACAGGAAAGTAAGTCGTGGTGACTTGTCTGTTACTTGTAACAATGTGTCTGATGTTAAGCATGACATGGTTGATGTTACTGTTTCGCCGTCCAGGGATAATAGGAACATCAAACTCCCTAAATTAGAACCACGGTGTTTTGATGGAAACCCGGCTGATTATTTACAATTTGTAAAGGAGTTTGGGATCATGCTGAGTAGTTTTTTATTAAGTGATGAATTGAAATTGATGTATTTGTTTAGGTATTGCACTGGAGTTGCTTCAAGAGCTATCCAGTGCTGTAAGCTCATGCCCCCTAATGAGGAATACGCTGAGGCTATGAGCATATTGCGTCAAAGGTTTGGAAGGCCTTCGACGATTGTGAGCAAAGTATTTGAAGCTGTCAAAGGTAACGGCAGTCAACTTCAAGATGACTCCAAGGCACTTACTGAATTTGTAGATAATCTTATGACTTATAAGTATACGTTGATTTCGATGAATTGCATGAGTGATCTGAACTCAAGCTCAGTCTTAGAGGTAATAGCAAGACGCCTACCTACTTGACTGCAGCGGAAGTGGGTGAAGATAAGCTCTCGTATTTAGGATGAGGGTACTGAGCCAAGGTTTGATGATATTCTGAAACTGGTAAAGGACAGTGTCAACCAGGCGATGGGCGAATTCGCCAGGATTTTGCATTCTAAGGTAGAACCTCATGAACCAGTGAATACAAGGAAAGCATTTGTGGTGAAGTCTCAAGACACAACGAGAAACAGTGAGTGTATTGTTTGCCATAACATGCATCAATTGAGTGATTGTAATCGCTTTATCACTATGTCACTCGTAGAAAGGTTAAAAATGGCAAAACAGAAGCAGTTGTGTTTCAGTTGTTTAAAGATTGGGCATACAAAGTTGAATTGTAAGGCGACAAACAAAGGAAGTAATGGTTTAACGGATATGCACCCACTTCTGACAACAGCAAACGAACAGGGGAACATTTAGACCCCTTGACAACCCACAAGTTTATTTACGGGTATTACCACTTAAGGTGAAAGGACCGAAATCTTCAGTAGAGACTTATGCATTGTTGGATAATGGTTCAGACGTTACATTGATAGATGCTAAACTGGCTGGTTGCTTGGGTATTAAGGGCCCAAAGCGATCCTTGGTTGTAAATACTTTCAATTCTTCGAAAACGGTAGTATGTGAACGAGTGTCATTTCAGTTAGAATCCTTGACTACTGGGGAAACCGCCGAAGTAGATACTGCTTACACTACCTCCAGTATGAAACTCGGCAAAGCTATAGTACCTAGTCGTGAAATGGTTGTCTGTAAGCCATACCTGTGTGACATAACGTTCAAAACACTGCAAGATGGAAGAGTGAGAGTACTCATTGGATGTAGTGTGCCAGAAGCTCACAAGGTATTAGAAGAGAGATTCGGAGGTAGAGATGATCTGTTCGCGACGAAAACACCACTGGGATGGACAGTGAGAGGACCAATACCCATAGTCCACATATCATCATTAGTTACAAACGATGGGGACAAACTAGAAACTATGATTAAAAATATGCATGACAAGGAGTTTTGTGACTGCGGTGTCCCAGAGAAAGGTCGTTCTGTAGAAGTCTTAAAAGCAGTTAAAATAGCCGAGGAGTCTTGTAAATACGAAAACGGGCGTTTCAGCGTTGGCCTACCATGGAGATTCAAGGATAGACAGTTGGTTTGTAATAGGAAAGTTGCTCTTAAGAGACTAATGGGTTTACAGAAGAAATTTCTGTCAGATGCAAACCTCTGGGCCAAATATAAGGATGTCGTCGACCAACACGTAAGAAAGGGTTACGTTGAAAGACTAGTTGATCAGAGTGAGCCAGGGAAGTGGTATTTGCCCCATCATCCCGTCTTTAACCCGAGGAAGCCAGGTAAACTCCGTGTGGTGTTTGGTTGTTCTGCGAAACATGAATAATAATAATGATAATATATATTCTCATTTTTTACATGAGGGACGCCAGTTTACAGGCATCATCAATTCGATAATTTACACATAATATTAATAAGCATATTTAGTAAAGATATTATAATAAAGTACATTTTTTTCCCTAGCTATGTAGGGTACACCAATTGTATAGGCATGCATAAATATTGTTTAATAATAGTAATATATTCCTTCCTGTTTATGCAGGAACATACCTATTGTACAGGCATGGACAAGTTATTATATAAATTACACATAATTTGATCTATAATGGACTTACAGTTTGGTTGTTCTTTCTGACATTAGAGTCAGTCGGAACAGTCTGCTATAAAGTCTGTTTGTGTAGCACATAAAGAGATATAGAAATATTGTCTTCGCATTAACAAAATACCCAGACATCATATGAATGTAATAAAAATATCTGGGAAAAAAGCCTGAAGTCAATTCTCCTACATAACTTTGTTGTGAACAGCACCCTTGGCTTAAAGTTTATTTATGTATTATGTTGAGATCAGTGATATATTTATTCCATTTTTCAGCAGTCTTATCGTAGTTTCATAACAGGAAAGAAATTTGATCGTGGAGGCGAAAATTAGATAAGGTCATGTTGGGTTGTTTTACTGCATCAAATGGTGCCGAGGTCGATTCCAGAATTCCCCATTTGCGCCATTTGTGTCTGCATGGCGGACTGTACTCGTAAGTTGAGTAAAATGTTGAAAACCAGTTGCTTCTTTATTTCAGATCATGAATACTCATTTACAACGTGTCCGCCAGCTTCTTTAAATGGTAGAATTGGATCGTTCCTGGAATTTGAGTGGTTATGGGATAAATGGTTTGGAATTAATCATAGCAGTTAGAATACAGTTAAACATGCAGAGAAGTACTTTTGACTCAGCAACCGGTGAATTTTTTATTCTTTTCGATCTAGTACCAGAATAACTGCGAACCATTCCATTCAATATGTCGAATAAGGCACGCAGGAGGAGATCATTACCATGGAATGAGTCAACTTGATCTGAGATGCAGCTTTCAGCATGTTTTCGTTATATCATAGATATCCAGGTTTATTGGCGCTGTATAGGCAGTGATTTGGATTATGACGTATTCTACAAAGTCTCTTTGAATGATAATCTGTATAGTGGCCCAGATTGCGTGAGCTCATTAGTGGGACTGCTATTGAGATTCAGAAAGTTTACAGTTGCTGTCGCGGCGGATATTGAGGAAATGTTCCTACAAGTGAAGGTGCCAGAGAGTGACAGAGATCACTTGAGGTTTTTGTGGTTTGATGACGGTCCTTGTGGTAAGGTGTCAGAATATAGGATGACAGTGCATCCATTTGGTGCCACGTCCTCCCCGTTTTGTGCTAATTTTGCTCTACGAAAGGCAGTGTCCACATTTGGTTCTAATGATTTGCTGGACGTCATAGATTGTTGCTTCTACGTGGATGATTGTTTAGCCTCCTTCGATGATGATAAGTCTGCAGTTAGATTTGCAACAAGCATCACTGAAGTGTTAGCTAAGGCCGGCTTTCGTCTAACTAAGTGGGTCTCGAACAGCCTAGACGTTTTGAAGCATATAGATCCAGAAGACAGAGCACCTACCGTACGAGATTTGCCTGTTGATACTCTACCAGTTGAACGCACATTAGGTATGCGATGGGATGTGAACTCTGATACCTTTGGATTTAGTGTTGGTGATATTGATAAGCCAGTTACTCGGAGAGGTGTGCTCTCTGTGTTGTCGTCCGTGTTTGACCCACTTGGATTAGTAGCACCTTATCTACTTCCGGCTAGGAGGTTATTTCAAGAGACATGCAGGAAAGGGTTACAGTGGGATGAACCATTAAGTGAGAGGCAGAGAGAAGAGTGGAAGGGGTGGGTTAACAGTTTAAGAATGCTGAATCTACATTCCGTCTCACGTCCACTTAAGCCGTCGAGAAATCATGATATAATTGACTTCCATGTTTTTTCTGATGCCTCTGAGGTTGGATTTGGTGCAGCCGTATACATCAGAACCACCTTAAGGAATGATATAGATGTTAGCCTGGTGATGGGTAAATCTAGAGTTGCACCTCTAAAGACGGTTTCGATTCCGAGATTAGAACTTAATGCCGCCTTACTAGCTGCGCAGTTATTCACAACGGTGTGTAAAGAGTTGGATTACCCCAAGCATCCCGTAACGTTTTGGACTGATTCGATGTCTGTGGTATATTATATACGCAACGAGTCAGCAAGATATGCATGTTTTGTAGCTAACAGAGTATCTCAAATTCGTGAACTAACAACTGTTGAGCAGTGGAGGTACGTACCGTCTGGAAAAAATCCAGCTGATCTAGCCTCGCGAGGAGTTATTGATATGAATGTGGTTAAAAATAAGTGGTGGAAAGGTCCAGAGTTCTTGCTAAGGGCTGATAGTATGTGGCCTCGTAGAGAAGATGAACCACCGATAAACGAGTGTGCCTTGGAGTTGAAGACAAGTGTCAGTTTAACATCTACTCAAGAAAGACATTCAGGTTTACATCCACTTTTTAAATATTATTCTTCTTGGTACAAACTACTGAAAGCGGTTGCGTGGTTGACACGATATGTTACGTATTTAAAGGTCATGCATCTTGCGGGATACGAAAATATGAATGTGGGGCCTTTGAGAGTCGAAGATATTAGAAATGCAGAGTTAGCGATTTTGAGGGCTGCTCAGTGGGAAGCGTGGGGTGAGATTGCCAAGGAGGATAGTCCTGATTTCGCAGATTTCAAGGTGCGGTTAGATAGATTATCTCCGATAGTTTCCGAAGGGATCGCTAGAGTTGGTGGACGTCTACAAATGTTAGAATCGTCATATGAGACCCGTCATCCGGCTTTATTACCTTGCTACCATCCAGTCACTGATCTCATTATAAGACACTACCATGTTCTTGAAGGTCATTTGGGTACTTCGCAAGTACTATCAAGTATTCGATGTAAGTTCTGGATAGTGAAGGGAGGTACCGCTGTCCGTAAAATAATTGATAAGTGCATGGAATGTAAACTCCGAAATGCTCGTCCAGCACAGCAGATGATGGCACCACTCCCAGCGTGGCAAGCTTCTGAAGGGAATTATCCATTTGAGTACGTTGGGGTGGATTTGTTCGGACCTTTTGTAGTGAAGAGAGGCAGAACCCTATGTAAAAGATATGGCTGTTTATTCACCTGTTTGAAAATGAGAGCTGTGCATATTGAGATGGTTCATACGCTAACTACTGATTCATTCGTGCTAGCATTACATAGATTTATAAATCGCCGGGGTGTACCGAAGATGATGTTCAGCGACAGAGGGACTAATTTTGTTGGCTGTCACGCCGAGCTTAAAGAGTACTTCGAAGGTCCCCAAACGAGAGTTCATGAAGAGTTACTGAAAAGGAACATCGAGTGGCACTTCAACCCACCACATGCCAGCCATAGAGGTGGGCTATGGGAAAGACTTATAGGAATTATCAAGCGTATTTTAAGCTCCATAATTAAAAACCAGAGTTTGAATGACGAAACGCTGGAGACATTTTTTTGTGAAGCTGAACGAATATTAAATGACCGGCCGTTATCACCTGTGAGAGACGACGTCAAGGATTTTGATGTGTTAACCCCAAATAAATTATTGTTATTGAGAGGCAACCCTGGCATAGAGGACTCAAGCGGGGAAGGAATACCTACGATTAAAAGATGGAAACAAGCCAGGCACATGAAAGATATATTTTGGAAAAGATGGTTAAAGGAGTATGTTCTAACACTGCAAACCAGGGACAAGTGGAAAAAGTTGTGCCGAAACTTAAAGGTTGGTGACATAGTATTAGTAGCAGATAAATGTGCCACAGGTAGGTGGCCTTTAGGAGTGGTAGTAAGGCTATCTGTAGTGGTGATGGATTGGTGAGGACGGTTGAGGTGAGAACAAGTTGTGGCATGTTGGTGCGAGATATTAGAAAACTGTGTCTACTGGAAGGTGCTGAGAGTCGAGAGTTGGAGGATGAAACACTTGACGATTTTTCAACCTAGGGCGTCAACCTGAGAAGGGTTGTAGGCGTACTGCTGTAAGTTCTACAATTCTTCAAAGGGTAGCGCATCAATAAGCAACCCAACGTGCTTGGTGTGTGATTCTGTACATATGTTCATGTTGTATATACTGAATTAGTATCATCTCCCATGTGTCTGTTGATAATTTTGTTTGTGACTGGACGTCTTCCACTCGTATCATCAACCTGGGAAGGAATGTAGGCGTACTGCTGTAAGCCCTACATTTCTTCAAGGGTAGTTCGTCATGCGAGAATCCACAACGTTTTATGTATTGATTGTACATATGTTCGTGTTAAATAGTTGTGTGAGCTCCAATTATTGTAATTGTTGGTTAGTCTTGATTGTGTCCGGACATTCTACAACTTACAATCGTGAACCTGAGAAGGATTGCAGGCGTAGTGGTGTAAGTCCTGCAGTTCTTCAAAGGAATTCCATCGAGACACGATCTGCGAGCTCGTGTGTGATTTAATTTAATAAATGTTATCTTTCCCTTCACGTTCCCAGTGGAACATAGGGCTTCAAGCTAGTGGCTTGAAGTTTCTGTAGCAGTGATTATTTTTACAGGATGGGGTTGCTAGCCTCATGCCCAAACTTTCCTTTAACCAGCATTATTTCTGGCTCAGTGAGGTAAAGGAGTGCATCGGCTGGGGATCGAACCCCGGACCATGTGCATGGTCGGCGAGAGTCCTAACCGCTATACCACCGACGCACCGAGTTTGAGTGTACTGTTTGTATATACGTGTAGTGTGTCATATCAATCCCTGTTTTTGGATTCATTGTGTTTACCCGTTGTTTTCGTACCTTGTTGTTATTGCGTAATTTTGTTAAAATTTTCGTCGTAATTACTTCTGAGGTTGTTTCTTGTCTTCTACATCCGTGAATGAATTGATTGATGTTAAAGACAGCAGATGGATCGTATATGCCGGGGAGGCTATTGCTGAGAATGAAATGCATACGGAGATAATTGTTAGCTGCGGTCCCACACGCCGGGGAGCAAGCGTGGACGACTGAGGCTCGCATACGTCATCGTTACTAGAACTGAGGCAGAATGAGTGACAAGCGATTTCAGTGATAATTGGTTGTGAGTAGATACGAGGATGTGTGAAGAGTATCACGAGGTGCTGCTATGGTCACGTTGCATTCTGCAAGAGTCATTCTGGAAAGTGGAGATTGTGTTGCAAGATGTCGAGAGGATATCTTTAACTGGAGGCGCAGGTCGTCATCGATGTGTGAGATTGTGCTGTGGGTATGCTTGTGGCGTGTTGGCTGTTCTGTTTGTTTTCCATTTCAGCTCTGTCCGTGTGACCCAGGTTCTCGCAATGGCATCCAAGTCAACGTGTATTGGTCGTGATGGAATAAGGGATGGATCCGTATTTTGCCGGGGAGTGTCAATGTAGTTGAAGATTGAACGATCAATTCATGGTTGTTTGCTCAAAACCAACTTCCCCAATTTTCCCGTAGGCATCAATACACCAGTCATCGTCTCATCGGTCGCTGTTCAGAAAGAAGTCGGGAGAAAACCGTCAGAAGCAATAGGGTGATTTATTATTGTAGTATTTGTTCATGGACCTTAGTTGTAATATTGGTTATATGTCGGTGTTAGAATAAATGATTCTCGAGTCGCCAAACTGAGTTCTGGTTTTTTGCGTCTGTTCGTACTAAGCGTTTCTGAGAAGCTTCGAGGAACAGCGTGAGGCCCAGCGTAGCAAGTGCTTGGCATTAACGGTTTACGAGACGTGGCTGACAAATGCATTGATAAAAGAAAATCCCTAGGCTGACAACTTTCATTTGCAATGTATAATGCTACCCATATATGTCTTACAATCATTATCTCCACTTTTGGTTCTAATAAATTTATCCACATGCCGGTTGTTTTTATTTTATACCTTTCTGTGAGTTTGGTGCACAACCGTTCCCTACAGAGAATAGGAATAGAATAAGTCGAATCAAATTCATAAAGAGCTATAAAATGTTAGGTTTAATGGAATATAATGAAGATTGAGTAAAGAAGTTATTAGAAAATGAATGAGATAAGACATTGAGAAGTGGTGTTTGAAGATCCGACAATGGACAGCAAGTTAATTTTTAAGATGCCCCATAAATCTGTGCAGAGCCCACGTGGTTGTGTCTCAACAATAGGCTGAGCGAATGGTATATATTCAAAGGCAGAAGCATGATCTATCTAGGCATTCATTATTATCTTTTTCAACGAACCTTACTCCTGCAGCATACAAAAGCTGCTGCAAACCTCTAGAGAACTGGTTGTGCAACGACTGCTGTAGTGCAACTAAATTGCGTGTTACAGAAACCATTGTTACTCTCAGTGGGGCTTAAAAGCTCATTGACTGCAAGCGTCCTCCACCACAGGAGAATACCGACTATTGCTCAGATAGCGATGACGTGACTAGCGTCATTGACAAAACAGCACATGTCCCCGATGCATCCTTAAGTGAGTGCCCTTCAGCTAAGAAGAACACCCACCACATTCCAGACACACAGGCTGCCCCCACGACACTGGATAAGCCCTCCGGTGACAGTAATGTAAAGACTGTCACGAAGAAGAGGCGTACCAGGGGTCGAAAACCTGCAGCTCAATCACTCAGGGGCTGGTGGATCAAGCCTCATCCACCCCGGTGAGTGGCAGGCAGATAAATCCTACTATGTTTAGCGAGGAGGAATCCAACGAATGGCGTAATGTGGTCTCTCTCAAAAAGCGAGGTAAGGATAACACTTCGGCTACACCGCCCACGAAGGACAGAAACACACTTACACCGCAGAGCAAGAAGGCCACGGAAAGAAAGCCCGATCTCTCTGACAGGTCTCTCATTCTCCACAAAGTGGAGGAGTCACTGGACCTCGATCCTAAGGCCAGATTCGAGCATGACCTTAACTTGGTCAAGCCCCTTTTAGACAAGCTACTGCCAAAAACAGTATCTGGCATTACTATACACAGCGTATACAGAATGGGCCAAAAGCCTGACCCTACAGAAAGTGAGCCTGTAAGTCCCCTCAGTCGCACTAAACTCGAAAGAAGAGAAGGATGCTATTCTAAGCAACTCCCATATTCTTAAAGGATCAAGGATATATGTCCGCGCTGACTTAAGCCTAGCAGACCATATCAAAAGACAGGCTGCAGCACTAGAATTAAGTGAGCGACGCCGGAACGGTGAGAAGAACCTTAAGATTAAGGGTTTTCAGGTTGTCCTAGTTCGTGGTTTAATGATTCCGAAGCCTCTGTGGGTAGGCCGGGGAAGCACCAATCTGAATTTGCAGTCTGCTACACAAACGCCCGCAGCCTGTTAAATAGAAGGACTGAGCTGGTTAACATGATAGAAACCGGAAACCCGGATGTAATTATTATCACAGAGACATGGCTCACACCTGATGTCACTGACAACGAAGTTAACCTGCCAAACTTCGAAGTGCATAGGTTGGACCGACTAAAGCGCAAAGGACGTGGAGTAGACATCTACCTCAATAAATGCTTAACCGTGCGTAGCATCGAAGCACTCGCTCACGAAAGTGAGTTGTGCGAACTTCTGCGCTGCAGACTTAAATGCGTAGGCCGAGACATTGACCTCATTGCTGTGTACCGCAGTCCTGACTGCAGTACAGACGACTTCCTAATAGAGAAGCTAGGCTCCTGGACTTCAAAATGTCGAAGTCTCATAGTCGGCGGCTTCAACGCCCCAACAGTTGACTGGTCGAGCCTAACAACTCCATCTTCAGTCAACTCCTTTGATCATAAACTGCTGAAATCTAGTATATCGCTAGCCCTAGTCCAACATATCATTATGCCCATGCGCTATGACTCACATCACTCCTCCTCAACTCTGGACCTAGTGTTCTCCCACGGTGAGGATGTGATCTCATACAACATCTTCCTCCGTTAGGAAGAAGTGACCATGCTGTGCTCACTTTCAAGTTCACAGCAACGGCAGCAAGGGCCAAAACCCCAGCTCGACCAAACGTTTGGAAAGCTGAAATAAATGCGATCGTCTCAGCAGCCAACTCAGTAAACTGGTACATCAACCCAGAGTCCCAAGTAGAAGCCGCATGGAACCAATTTAAGCAACTTTACGCCCAAGCAACTCAACCTTCATCCCTTGGTCTGTTCCAAAGGGTCGGAAACATTGCCCCCTTGGATAAACCGAGAGATTCGTAAGTTACTCAGACGTAAACGCAAATGTTGGAACCTGTTTGCCACACTTGAGACTTCTGAGACCAGGGAATTATATAACGCTGCTAGAAATAAAGCTATCGCAGAAATCCGCCAATCAAGGATGAAGTTCGAGGCACACCTGGCTCAAAATGCAAAGGCACAACCTAAGAAAATTTTCTCGTACTTGAATTTCAGGAATAAAACACCCAATGGTGTCCCAAACCTGATTATTGACAAAGATACAATCGAAGAAGATCAAGAAAAAGCAGAAGCAATGGCAAACTACTTCTCCCAAGTCTTCACTCAGGAGTCATCACTGCCTATAGGATCAGCTCTGGCTGCATCAGAAGAACATGGGATAGATTCCGTTGACATCGACCAAGGCATCGTGCTCAACTTCTTAATGAAACTAGATGCAGGGAAATCAATGGGTCCTGACAATCTTCATCCAAGGCTTCTCAAGGAGCTATCAGCCCACATAGCCGGCCCCTTGACCACGATCTTCAAGCTATCTCTCCTAAATGGAGTGTTGCCACGTGATTGGAAAGACGCCATAGTAACCCCCATACACAAAGGAGGATCAAGACAAAGCCCTTCAAATTACAGGCCTATCAGTCTCACCAGCACTTTAATCAAGACACTGGAAAGAATTATCAAGAAAAGCATCATGGCTTATCTGGAAAATAGCAGCTTGTTATCTGGAGCACAGCATGGCTTCCGGAGGAACCTCTCATGCCTGTCAAATCTCCTGACTGCAAGAGAAAGCTGGGTCAAATCAAAGGACAACAGAAGACCCGTTGACGTCGTCTTCATAGACTTCAGTAAAGCCTTTGATAAAGTACCTCACAAAAGACTACTCATGAAAGTCTTGGTATCAAAGGCAGACTACTAGACTGGCTCAGGGAATTCCTCATAGATAGGAGGCAGAGGGTTAGGATCAACTCAAAACTCTCCTCCTGGACAGCAGTAAGTAGCGGAGTGCCACAAGGCACGGTACTTTGAGCTCCTATTTATTCTGTATATCAATGAGTTACCTCTGCTCACCGACTCCCCTATGGTCCTATACGCAGATGACTTAAAAATTTGGAGAGAGCTGAAGGGCAACAGTGATACGTCCACGTTGCAAGAGGACCTCAACAAATTGTCGGAGTGGTCTGTTGAATGGATGCTCCCGATCAATGTAGCATGCGCATTGGACAAGCAAGCACAAGCTCCTACGAACTAGAGGGAATAACACTTCCATCAGTTCAGACTCACTTGGACTTAGGTGTCATAGTTAGCCACGACTTAAAAACTACAGCACACTGTCGCGCGGTGGCTGCACGTAGTTTCAGGTCCTTATGGGCGATTCGCAGAGCCTTTACAAGAATTACCAGAGATATGTTCACCTCCTTATTACATCTCTGGTTAGGTCAAGACTGGAAAACTGCATCCAGGCCGCCAGTCCGTGTCTAAAAGGGGATTCACACATTCTAGAAAGTGTTCAAAGGAAGGCAACACGTATGGTTCACGGCATAGCTAACTTATCATACGAGGAAAGACTAGATAGTTTAAATCTCTTCTCACTGTCATACCGTAGGCAGAGAGGAGATTTAATCACAATGTTTAAAATTTTAAATAATGACTACGGACCTGACCTATTCTCTCTTTTCCTTCCCACCAGGTCGGAACACCTTAGAGGACATAGCAGGAGAGTTCAAAAGCCAAAGAGAAATCATATTGCTGTTGAGTACTGGTTTTCACATCGAGTCATAAACTCTTGGAACCGACTCCCAGAAGAAGTGGTGTCTGCAACCTCAACTGATTCGTTCAAGAAGGGTTTGGACAACCACAGAAATTTACTAGAAAACGATTAATATCGGCTCCAAGCCCTCTATCCTCAACCAATAAATCTGAATCTGATTTGAAGGGGAAGTAGTATCATTCAATGCAGTAAAAGACTTTGAAAAACTCAGATTCCCACGAAAGATACTAAATTAGAAGATGAAAAGAGAATTCTAAGCTTACTAACCAGATTACCGTTCAAAATTTCCTTAACTAACTGAATCTCAGGGTCAACTCAAGGCTAATTTACACCACTTTTTCAAACAATGTACTCGTTCACACATGGTATCAGGTGAAATTACTTTGACTTGTGCTAATATTCAAATGAGTGATCGATTAAAAAAATAATATAGTAACCGAAAGTTAGAGTTTTGAAAGTGAGGCAAAATTGGATATTAAATCTCATTTTTTAAAGCGGTCAATCCAGTCGGCATCTAATTTTCACTCACCACTTTTATTAGTGCAAAAATCCAGTCGCTAACTCCTAGAACATCATAATGGATGCATTCTTTTACAAATCATTTCAGTCATTTCGGTCAACTAAAAACCGGTTGTATTAACAGCATTCAGAATTATCTCATTCTTTCGAACCATAAAAACTTCATGTTATTCAAATACTTTAAGAAATTAATTAAAGATGCTCAAGCCTTAATGCAGAACTTTGAATGTGATACGAATGAACGACCGTTCACAAACAGAAATCAGCTTGAAAGCTTTTCTTCAGCAGCTCAAATCATTCAACTCTTCCTTACCAAAAGATGCCCATTTTGCAGAACTTAGGGACGCTATTAATTATGCGGTTCTTCAGCTGCAAAAATGCAGAAAACTTGTAGGAATGCTTTTTCTGTATCATAATATTTGTAGAGAAATAACAGCCCTTTTAGATGCAAACGGGATATTCCTACACCTTGTTCAGACATAGATATTCCATGTATTCCAAACGGTTAGTCTCAAATTGTACCAGCTGCCATATTTCACAGATTTTTGCACCTTATCTATACCAAGAGACCATTTCAGCACTGGTTTATTGTCAAATAATTATGACCTTCAGGCTCTCCAAGAAACAGAAGGTAACTTATTTTGATAATAGTATATATTTCAACTAAGACGATGGTAATATTTAAGCTGTAATTATTCAGTGCACAGTTCTCACAGACCCAGAGAGTTTTCCAGTACAATGTATTTTTTACTGAATAAGTGTAGTTGAGGCTTCATAAAGAGCAGTCATGAAAGTGCTTATGTGCTGGATAAAATCCTTGGGTTTATTTTGGCACCCGTCATAATTCATCATATAATGTGCCACTGATTCTAGACCAAATTGGTCTACCATTTGGAAACCACTCAATTAAATTAGTTTTTAAGTGCTGTTATTGAAGCTCGTAATATTCCATAGATAAATAGTGCTTGTAAAATACAAATCTCCAGCGAAAGT
Source organism: Trichobilharzia regenti (assembly GCA_944472135.2). Classification (NCBI taxonomy): domain Eukaryota; kingdom Metazoa; phylum Platyhelminthes; class Trematoda; order Strigeidida; family Schistosomatidae; genus Trichobilharzia; species Trichobilharzia regenti. Next base: position 31,582,286 of record OX235264.1, on the reverse strand, counting down.
TACCGGAACGTTTCAAGGTGTAAATTTAATATATAAAATGATGATAGTACTGTCATTGAAAGTCTTATTTCCACTTCACTGTTATGTTAACATGATAGCCAGTACATTTTAAAAATTGCTGATTATTCCATATAAAATACATTAAGAAAAATGTACTGAGAAATGCAGTGTTGTCGACGTCAGTAAAGCTAAGTGATGAAAGCTGGAAGAGTTATTAAAACAACTGCCCGTAAGCCCTCATCTCCTCCATACACGATCTCCTCTACGTCACCCTACGACTCCCAACTCGTTGCTTCCTATTTGGGTTCCACTCCATGACCTGGAGAGTGATGTCACCTAATGGTCTTCTTAATGTTTGCCCAATCCATCACCATTTCAACTATTTGTTGGGCGGTAGGTTCTTGGTCCGTCCGTTACCAGAATCCCTTGTTGCCAATCTCTTCTGGCCATCTGACATTCGGTGTGGTGAGATCGCAAATTTTGCTTAAGGTCTGAAGCTTGTTTGAAATGCTTTCCTTGACTTGTCAGCTAATCCTCTGAACCATATAAAAGAACAGACTTGGCATTAGCTTTGAAAATATTAATCGTGTTCGTTATGCTTAGTGCAGTAGATATCAACACTGACTTCAGATTAACAAAGACCTGTCCTGCCTTCCCAGACCTGACTTTAACATCTTCACCCATGCCATCTCTAGTGGAAACGACACTACCCAGATAAGTGAAAGAAATGGCCTCCTTCAGATTTCTCTCCTTTATAGTGACTGATATGAGTTTTTGGTGATGATCAGATATCGTCGTCATCCCTGTATTCTCTGTGTCGACTTAATGTACTATCTTCGCCGCTTCTTCTCCCAACTTGCCGATTTTTGCCTGTAGAACTTAGAGCTTCTTTGACATTACACATAAATCACCCGTGAATTACAAATATTCTACAGTCCCCTTGTTGGTTCAAGGTACCCTGTCTTCTCTACACCAGCGACCTTTTGCATGATCCACTCCACTGCAAACACGAATATCATTGGGGATAGTGTGCAGCCTTCCTCATCCCTGTTTGCAGTTATTTGTGGAAATCTTCCCTCTTTTCTTGCTTGGCGTTATTTGTAGGTGCCTAGCTTTGGATAATCGTAACTTTCCCCTTTGTTGTCATTATCCTGGAGGAGGCTCATTCCCACAGTATAAGAGCCGTCGATTCTGTAGGTGATATCATGTTGGCCACTCCCTCACTGTGCTCGTGTTTGTCGTCTGGGTGATCGAAGTAGATTATTGACTCCGCAGTTAATCATTTGGAGATTTCACATTTATTACATCCGCTCAGACGGATTCTGAGCCCTTCTACATCATATAATCTCATTTATTTTGCAGTCTGAGAAGCCTTTCCAAGTTCAGTCATCGTGTAGATATTTCCCGTTCTCATGCATTTTTTGCTTTCATCGAGAAAAGACACACACATCCTGAAGGCTTTCACCAGTTCACGTCATTTTATCCCTGAGATTCCAGAGAAAAATAAGTTTTTATACATTTTTCATGTGCTTTGGATTGTATGTAGCCTTCAATATTCCGGGGAGGATTGCTGGGATGACATCCAACTTCCCACGTTTTCTTGGCTTAGAGCAGGCTTGTAAACTAGCACTTTAGTAAACTAGGTGAGGTGTAATTCAAATAGCTTATCTCGTTTTTACCATATAAAGCTTCAACTACTTTTACTTTTCGTAATCTAACAGCTTAAAAATGAAAGAATTATAAAGGAGTCCCTTTGTGAAATCTGTTATTTTTAGTATTGTAAAGTTCATGTGATGGATCTGTTTAGAGTACTTGTAGATGTGATTTGATATGGAAGTACAGAACAGTTTAACCAGCAGATACACTATTAGCACGGTTGTCATTTTCAAACATCAGGTTAAATATATTTAGTAAGAAGAGTGAAGTTTAAATTCATAAATAATATGAATACCTTCATCAAAATATCTCAATCTCCTTTGAATTATTGAGAAAAGCTTCACTTGTAGTTTGCTTTTATTATGAAGGATGATTAAAAAGTATACTGCTTTTACAGCGAAAGCCACTAAGATTTTACTTTATCATGTTTTGCGTTGAATTAATAACGAGAACTTTGATGCAAATGAGAAAGACTTTAAAAATAATCTCATCTCCTTCCTTACCTATATGAAATTCCTTGTTAATCCTTTTCTTTATGGCTTCAAAATTTATCTTTCCTATTAGAGAGAGTCAAACACCATTTGGTGTTTTGATTCATGTCAATTTTTTGTGCGTCGGTGGCACAGCGGTAGAATCCTCGCCGACCACGAAGGTGGTTCGAGGTTCAATACCTGACAGACGCACTCCCTTCCCTCGCCAAATTATCAATAAAGCTAATAAAGAGGAAAGGTTGGGTATGAGGCTAGCAATCTCATCCTGTAAAACTAATCCCCACTGCTACAGAAACTTTAAGCCTCCAGCTTTAAGCCCTATGTTTCACTGGAAATGTGAAGGAATGAAAGTAAATATTTTATTTTTAACCTGACCCGTAAAATATAGTTCGTCGGTGGACAGTTTCATAAAATCCTCTATAAACCTTTAAACCAGTGAAATAAGTAATACGATTTAGGGATATTATAGCTTGTTGAGAGGTTGAAAATGAGATACATAACCTTTTTAATGACCACAGAAATAGTGAAGTTCATTTATCTGAAATGTATGTTTTTGTGCAACACATTTCAAACATTCTGATCACATATGTACTTATCATGCATACTTACATCAAACTTAAAAGAGGAAGAAAGTCAATACGGATTTAGGTGTTTATTTAGGGTCAAAATCACAAATGAGGAATCCAAGGGGGGAGGTGAAACATTACTACATAAAATAGCTGATTATCAAGGATTGTTAAAATTAATAACAGATCATTTTGGAATTCAAACAACAGAATTTAGCTTTTTAACGACTGAGGTTTCAACAGAATTTAAGTATGTGAACCGAACCTGTTTAACAGGTAGGTTTAAAGGCATTACTGAAGTCAACTTTAGGTTCCATCACTATGGTATGCTTTTCGGTATCTAACGTTTTTCCAATACTCGTCACTTTCGTCAGTTCATAAGCCTTTCGTTTATTATCAAAAGGTGTTCAAACTGTTTCATGATTTAATAGTTTTACAGCATCAATGGGAACATTTTTATTCTTTTTATCATACTGGTTTTTATTCTATATGAAATCTATTGATTACTTTTAGTTCCGGTCTACATACTATTTATCATTTCCGTGTTTTTCTTCTCACTGATATTCACAGGTAAAGAAATTGATGAAATAATATTCAAATTAAAACAAAGTGAGTCAAGCAAGAATTTTGTACAAAGTGGGAAGAGAACTAGTTTACACTATGCAGCTTATTGGGCTTCACAAACATGTGTTCAAGTATGTTGAAATTGTATTATGTATGTATTTGTGAAACTTAGCTTCACTCAATTACCTTTCCTTATGACTTAAAAGTAGATGATTTTCTTGAATAACAACACTGTGGCATTTGTTTCATTCATTTTTCTGTACAAAATACAAAAATACATTAACATGTTGCTCTCTAGTGATCAGTCAATATACTTAGCAAAGTAAAACAGTAGACCAGTAGATGGACGAATGTATCAGCATGAACGTCTCTCATTGTCAGAGTAAACGATGCTAGTCTGAATCTACTTCAACTACGTAAACAGTAGTCATTATCCTGAAACTTATTTGTTTGTTATGTGAGAGTACATGCTCAAGTGAATAATAAATTTTAATGCTTTGACAGTTTACACAGTGGGTTCGCTCAATGGACTTTCTGATGACGACAGTAATTCACTGTCTCACACATATATATACCTTCTTTGAATGATTCTAAGCCACATACTTGGAAGTATCTCTACAATGAATCTTCACATCTCTAGGACTTAAGACAAATAAATAAGACTCGGATGAATAGTTACAAGTTTCATACGTTGTTAACTATTTTGATATGACTATCTTCAACTTAATTGGAAAAGTGCAACAAATAGGTATATGCTCGAGAAATGTAGCCTCCAGGACATGCTTCACTTTAAATAGCAAAGTAAGATAAAGTTGATTGCACTACTGTAGAGTTACTGTAGAATACCATTTCATCATCGAAAATAACTCCTTTCGCGTAAATCCTAAATAATCTCTCCCTAATCATGTCGAGTTGGTGTATAAAAAGCGTTCGTTAGCACTGATACAAATCCCTGAATAACTGAAGTAGTCATCTATTAGCTAAGTGTTAGCATAGATCACTTATAAAGTAGACGTCAAATATATTCATGTTTTCTCTCAGTACCTTCAGAAAGCACTGGGATTTCAATCAACACTTAACATCTTAGGAAAAATAGAAGAGGCAGCTAAGCTTATCAATTCCATCTATCTGTGCTGTTGCCATTTACTGATGGTCAAAGTCACGTAGACAAAGAAACGTAGCCAGGGACAAATGTAACTCTAATCAATAATGAGTTTATCCACTGTTTTAAATATTTCTTCAGGCATTATGAAAATATTGTATAAATAGAGTTTTAACTGATTAAATATCCTATCAGAAGTCTTAAACCAATCTCTCTCACTTTCATTATAATCGAGAAAAAAAATTGTAAAAATCTTTTCATAGATGAAATATATACATCAATAATTGGTTCTTTGCTACACTTTGTCAAAGAATCAGTCATTAATCAAAAATATACACAAGAGTTGCTTTTTCTGTCTTGATAAAGAATCATTGTATTGACCTATTAACAACGAACTCCTTAATTACATAGTATGAAAATTGATTTACTTCATTCAGCTTGAGGTAATAATGATGATATCAGTGCACAGTTTGATGCTTGGTCACCTCAAACAAATATAATTCAAACTTTTATCAGATATGGGTTTGATAAATTCAGTAATTATAAGTTGAACATTTAATATATTTATATATATATATATAAACAGCTGCCTGAGTGATTATAAAATTGACTCCTTAATGCTTATGTTTGTCTAGACAACTGGACAAAACGTTTTGCATTTTGCAATGCCTATTGAAGACAACATAATATGGAAGAAAAGGATGCTCTATCGAAACCATAGCCATCACTATTTCTTTCCGTAATATCCATTTCTTTATCAGCCGTGAGATATTTCAGAAATCTTGAATTATTAGACGATTTATGTTGTGAATACGGTACATTCTGTAAGAAATAAAAGTTTTGTAAAACATCAAAATTAAGGGCTAGTACGCAAATATTAAAAGTGAACTCATAAGCGGTGAAATATCGTTTTCGGCAAAACGAACCCAGTCTCCTCACCATTCTTTTATTAGTATGAATTAAAGTTGTAATAATTTAGGCATTCTTTATATTAACTGGTTGGAGGCGATCATCAGGATGCCTTGGACCTAGATTTCGTGCCTACTGGCATTCGTCAGCAAGACGTATCAGCAGCCTTGAAGAAACTGATGTCCCTTCCGAGATTCTAAGCTGCATCACTCAGTGCTACAATCACAGATGTTACCAATGGGCTATTCAGGCTTATGTTTGACCTCCTGTATTGGATATTTTGACTGGATACTAGATAGTAACTAGTGTAATGTCTCTAGCCCTTTGTTTGGTACAGAATGAACTCCATCAGTCAAGTTTGCAATGTGGCTGCCATTCTAGGCAGCTCACCACCACAATGCACTCTTACCAACTAATATCAACAATTCAAAGTGCACCGTAGTTGTGAGCTACCTAGAATAGTGGCCATATTGCGAACTTGACTGAGAGAATCCAGTCTGCACCAAACAAAGGACTGGACACTAGTGTCCAATATAAAAGAGTCTAGGTATTCTTTGATGAAGTTCATCCTTATGCATGGAAATTCGCCATTTTTCACTAATTTGAGAATAACTTGTTTAAAGTGTAATGTAAAGGTGATAGGACCAACTTCACCTTTAAAACAAGAAAGAACACACCTGACCAACCAATCGACACGACATACTAACGCACACAAGAAAGAACACATGAAGTCCACAAATGAGGCAGAAATGTACATTATAACTATATATATATATATATATATATATATATATATATATAACTATTATAAATACAGATTTAAGCGTAAATATTCAAGATAAAAGTTCAGTGTCTAGTCCTTTATCTTCAGTCCATTTACATTGTTCGACAATTGGTCCACTGCATTCGTGTTGCCTGTATCTATAACGTCAGAGAAAGAAATTCCCTGATATCAATTATGAGCTACATATATTAGTTTTGCAAGTGTTACAGTAACACAATACAAAAAAGTGTTCGAAATACTTAGCAATACTGAGTCATGTCGATGTATTTAATGTGTGCTTATATTTTTAGTAAAATGACTGAAATTTTAAAGGGAGAGATAGCTCACCGTTGACAAAATAGTAAAAGCATTATTATGTTATTATGTTTACACATATGTATAGAATTCTTAGAGCATTTCATTGCTTAATGCACACACTTCTTCCAGGATCTTCAAGTAAAATATTAACTGGCAGTGTATTAATTGATGCAGTAATGTTCTTTCTTATGCGAAAACCAATCTCTGATGAAATTATTTTTTGCGTTACCTTCGAAAAATGCATAACAGCAAGTTAAACGTCAGTTAGAAACACGCATGAGTACCCTTTGCGATCCAGAGACATGAATGAGTAATTAAAGAAACAAGAATTCGAGAAAGGTAGATGCAATTTAGATAATCTATTGATTTGAGCAGGCCGGGTTAATCAATACTTTTAGCTCAAACCGGAGTGCAGAAATGAAGCTCATTAATCTCATACATAACGCTTTAGAGTTTGGAACGATGACTTCTAAGTTCAAATCTCAATCGCAAAAATATTATTTACTGGGGAACAGCTATATGAGGATGACGAGTTAGAAATGGGATAAAATGCCAGTTCTGGATTTCACTTTTAATTATAATAATGTTATTGTTACAGGAAAATAATTTTGATACATTATGGAATCCTTACCCACTACCAGCCAAATAAAATGAGTCTTTTTTTTGAGTAATTCGCTTTTAAAACAGTTTTACTACGTACTTTCTATGATGTCCCTGTAAATATTTATGTTCAGTTTTTCATTTGCACCTTGTGTCTGAGTTTTCAATGCAGAACTTAGAACGAAAGTGCACCTGTCCATTCTATGTAGCACACAGAAAAGAGGAAATCCTCAAAGGGACTAGACTATAGGGAAATGTGCAGCAGAAAGTATAATTATGTGGAGAATAGACAGAATTTAATGAGTCCCGGAGAAAACAATACACCTTGTAGATCACACTGGTTTATTCTTTTCCCGTGATCCAAAAGTTAGTAGCTGGATCTTAATCAAATTTCATATGAAAAATTGTTAGAATTATTGATTTTACTGACCACAGTGTGAAGAAATAAATCATACCTGTCATCCATCATCCTCTAAGTCTGTTTCTACTGCTTTTATACTCTAGACATTAATACTACAAGGATCTGATCTTACTGCTCGTGATGAATACGGTCTAACTCCAGTTATATGGGCTTGTGAATCCGATCAGTTGGGAAATCTAATAACCTTAATGAAGGTGAGTTTTTATATTTGAATAATCTTATTTAATAAATAATTTGAATGCTGGTGGTCTAGAGAGCTTATTTACAATCCAACAGCTAGAGAAACTAACTTGTGATCATATAACCTAAAATTTGTTCAAAATTAATTTCTCTTACATTCAATAAAAAACTGTTTTAAAACAATAAATTGAATTTCCTATAGTTTGGTTTGTAAGGGTTAGATGTGATTTTACGAGTTGATCACGGATTGATATCAGTTAGACAACCACTGAAAACCAGGGAGTACTGGACAGCTGTTTCATCCTAGTGTGGGATTCATCTGTAGTATACAGCCGCTGCCAGGGTTCGAACCAAGGGCCTTCGGGTTACAAGGTAAGCTCGTATACCATTCAGCCACTGGGACCTGATTCAATGCCTCATGAATTCTAACTTCTACCAATTCGTGATTTAGCGCGACCCCAACCATTGTCGCTGGTGGGACATCCATCCACACACGTGACATCTAATTGGACTTCACTGGTCACGACTTCTCACTAGAACTCGGGTCCCAGTGGCTGAATGGTATACGAGCTTATCTTGTAACCGGAAGGTCCTGCGTTCGAATCCCAGTGGGTGCGTACTGCGATGATTGCCAAATTGGGATGAAACAGCAGCTATCCAGTACTCCCTGGTTTTCAATGGTTCTCTAACTGATATCAATCCGTGATCAACTTGTAATAAATTGAATAAAGAAAGCAGATCATAAATGTCCTAATAAAATAACTGTCTGTACTCAGCCTATGCACCAAGATTTTCATTATGTTTGAATAAAGCAAGATCTACAATTGTACCATGATAATATGAGCCCATGTTTTTATTTTTATTATTTCTTGGATTCTTCTCAACTATTGGTTACAACCTGAACAATACCAAAATTGCGAATTAAATTAAAGATGTGAACATAATATTTTTTACAATGATAGTGAGTAATTCAAATAAACTGTCGTCAAGATTTGACAGAATTATTCTAAAATATTTGGGCGCTGAGTGAGAAGTAGACATTTGTAAGAAATTATATTTGTAAAATCTCAGCGAGATTGAAATGAGTAATTCCAACGTTTCCTGTGTTCAGCAATCTGGTCCGAACTTCTTCAGGGAAATTAATCGAAATTAACATTACAGAGGCTTATATATAAAAGGAACATCTCTTATTTTTAAAAACTTTGTCCAATCATGAGTCATAAAACAAGTAATAACAAGTATCGGACCAGATTGCCGAACGAAACGTTGGAATTACTCATTTCAGTCTCGCTGAGATTTTACAAATATAATTTTTTACAAATGTCTACTTCTCACTCGGCGCCCAAATATTTTAGAACTATTCTGTCAAATCTTGACGACAGTTCATTTCAATTATTTTGCAATCGAATAAAATTAACAAAGAAACTATGTAATTGGCACAATCATCGTGTTTCCACTCTCCATTGTCTGCAACAGAATGCGTATCTTAAATCCGTAGCTGCCCAGTCACCTGACAACTCCAGTAGGTCGAATAAAGCAGCTTAATCTTCAGAAAGAAGACAAAGCAATAAGTTTGACAGGGTGCTCCAACTAAACTCTAATCCTAAACACCACAATTTCGAAAGTACGTCTAATCATAACATTCTAGATACTAACAGTTTGAACAGAAATGAAGGCTTGATGTTAACTGACATATAAGAAATCCTGATTAATAAATAAGAATGGATATGTATCACTAATTAATAATACTTGGTCAAAGTTTCCCGACTGTCTATATCTACTTATGGAGACGTTAAGACATTGTTTTACAACTGTTTATCCGCACACATACACACTGTGTTTAAAGTGTTTAACAAAGATAGATCAACATTTGTAAGTCTGAGGTCAAATTTTGATCATAGCCCATACAATTTTTTGTTTATTATACTTGTTAATACTTGTTTTATGACTCATGATTGGACAAAGTTTTTAAAAATAAGAGATGTTCCTTTTATATATAAGCCTCTGTAATGTTAATTTCGATTAATTTCCCTGAAGTTCGGACCAGATTGCTGAACACAGGAAACGTTGGAATTACTCATTTCAATCTCGCTGAGATTTTAGAAATATAATTTTTTACAAATATAGTGAATACTTGATTGGAACTGAGAGTAATACTGGTCAGAAATAATGTAAGTTGTTGAATAATTAAGAGTGAAAAGGATTGACTATTTGCGGAATAACTGCATGACTAAGCAGAAATTTCACTACGTCATCTTCTGTCCTGTTTAGAAAACTTGAATTTTTCGGCTAAAAATGCCTCATCCTACCTCTCTTTTTGTCTATTTTATAAAAACTTGTTTTTCTCTGGTTACGTAACCCATTACATTTTATACTCTTTCTAGTTAAACTTTATCTCTACAAAACATTTGTTAAACTCAGTCCTTCATTATTCACACATTGAACGAAATTTTCCCATATTAGGTCATAACAAAAAGGCACAAACAGCGAAGAAAATTTACTTTTCGACGATTCATTTTCATGAGCTCTGCAATCGTACTTATAATTAATATGGAAATCTTTAGACCAATCAGATACTGGTAATCAAGTGTTGGTTTGTAGGGATTTGATTGGTTTCAGGATTTCATCATGAGCTAACATTAGTTAGAGAACCATTGGAAAACCTGGGAGTACTGGACAGTTGTTTCGTCCTAGTTTGGGACTCTTCATCAGTACGCACCCACCGAGATTCGAACCCAGGACCTTCCGGTTACAAGGCAAGCTCGTATACCATTAAGCCTCTGGGATACTGGTAAATTTTGTTCATGAAAATTGTATTACATAATGTAAAATGTAAGAATGGATGACTAATTGTAAGTTAGAAAAGAGACAGAAGTTGGCATGACGTAATAAGTGTGGCTAATCAATGAGCTCGTGTAGAATGGACAGGATCTAGTGGAAAGGCTATAAAGTGTTTTTGTATAAAATCTGTATGAAAAAGCAATGTTATTAATAAACAGTAATAGAATGGTAATAAAATGTGGATGATGAGAATAATGGTGATAATATAAAAGTAGTAGTAACAATAATAATAGTGAACTTACATAATGAAGGAAAGAAGCAAAATTGTAGTAAGAACTTTACTCTGGCCATGATAGGGCAAGAGAATGTATGCACCGCCTTTGAATGCAGAGGTCTGGTTTCGGATCTCGAATAGCTAATGCTTCAGCTATGTACAGATGGTGTATCTGAAGTCCCTTGGTACGATATTGAGGGACTCTGTGTAACACTGTGAAGCATTCATCGATATCCGGAGGTGTTCGAGGATCGAGCTGTTGCTATTCTTCTTTTATCCTCTAGTTAACTAAGCTTGGCAGTGTTCCAGTATCTGATTGGTCTAAATATTTCTATGTTAATTATAATTACGAGTGTACAGCTCATGAGAATGAATCGTCGAAAAGAAAATTTTCTTCGGTGTTTGTGCCTTTTTCTTATTCACATATTGGCTCTACTAAATAATTAATGATAAACAGAAATTATAAGTCTTAGTAAATCTCTTACAGTCATTAGATAGGGCAGAGCTCAATGTTGTACAGTAAATCATCCTCTTATTGGAAGGTTGATAATCTCGCTTGTATTGTGAAGCAGCCTAATTTAGCAAAATTTAAGAGGGCTGTCTATATACCTGCTGAAGTTTTGGCAACTATCAAATCAACAGAATTAATTCAACTTCCCTTTAGTTCAATTAACTCACTCTCTGTAATCAAACAGAGTATAAATGCAGAATAGTCTGTAAATAGGAATTAAGAAACACATTTCGAACATCCTTGAACTTTTACTTAAAGGGCTAAAAAACGCATTTATCTCTTGTCAGCAAATTTACTGTACAGGCTTTTGTCATGTGTACATCTTGAGAACAACTGCTTTTAAATAAAAAATATGCTTGATATTTTCGTTATCGACAAGTATACCTGCATTTGATTATTTGATGAATAGTGAATATTAGGTTGATGCAATTTAGATTAGGTTTAAAATCAACCTTGTTTCTTCAGGTTAATCTTTCTTCATCAGTAGTCAGGTATCGCAGAATACACCTATTTTAGGATTTTTGTAGTTGTTTTTTGTATCACAGCATTTTATTAGCCGTCATATCCAGAGGATTCTGTCCTTTTCTTTGAACCTGAAGCAATCAACAAGTAGAAATATGAGTGATCACCTAATAAAAGCCAAAAATTGGTATTACTGTTTATTATCATTATTTCCTTTAATTCCTAGAAGAACATATGGCTTCAGCCGCGCGTCTCCATTGCGTCCGGTTTTCTGCTACAGTTTTCACCTGGTTCCACGTTTGACCACATGCTTTCATCTCCTCTTCACATGACCTCCTCCAAGTCACCCTTGGACGACCAGTTCACCGCTTCCCTTTCAGGTTCCACTCGACGGCTTGTCTAGTGATATCACTTGACAGTTTGCTTTCTCAGAGTATGGCCAATCCACCTTCACTTATTACTGCTTATTTGTTGCACATTGTGTTACTGGTTGGTTCATTCGCTCCCAGAGATCCCTGTTGCTGATCTTTTCTGACCGACCATCTGATCTTGAGCAGTATTAGACGAAGACAGCTGTTAATGAAGGTCTGTAGTTTGTTTGAGGTGTTCTTCATGACTTGGTGCCAAGTCTCTGATCCGTATAGTGGCACTGACTTCACATTAAAGTTGAAAATCGGGATCTTATTTTTCATACTGAGTGCTGTTGACTTCCTTACAAACTTGAGAGAAGTGAAACCTTGCCTTGCTTTCCCGATCCTTGCTTTGATATCCTCGTCAGTTCTGTCCGCCTGTAGTTGAAACGGTGCTTCCCAGGTAGGTAAAGGATGTTATTTCTTTCAGAGTCTTCCCATTGGTATGTTTCAATTTAACTGTTAAGTTGATAACTATTGCCAAACATTGCATAAAGAGGGACTCGTTATCATTATTAACATGTTTCTTGCTGATAGGGATACACAATATAAGAAATGCATTTAAGCATTTTTTGGTGAAGGGAATTATACTTTATTTTATATATTTATTATTCTGATTGGTTAAATCTAGGCGGCTAAATTTCAAAATATTCCAGAAGACCAATGGATTTATGACAGCAGTGGTTATCATCTTATACACCACGCTTTATATAAGGATAATCGTTTAAAGTGTTTAGAGGTGAGCCATCTTCTGTCATTATTATTAATATTATTTGCTTAAACTTTTATTTTGTTTATAAAAATTTTTAAAAATTAAGTATTCTATCTAGTATGTAAAAATAACTTTTTAGATTAAAAGTCCTGCAGCCTACTACCTTTGATAAAGAAACATTTTAAATTATCGAATATATGTTTACACAGATCCCGATTAGTTAAAGATTCCATCAGGAGTTGACATTAGCTAGATAACCACTAGAAATCCAGGAAGCACTTGACATCTGAATGGCTGAGTGGTCTACCAGCTTGCTTTGTAACCGAAAGGTCCAGGGTTCTAATGCCGGTTGTTACGTACCGATGACAAGTCACAAACCAGGATGATTTTGCAGTTTGGGGACTCAAACTTGCATTATCTAGTGCTATGATGCTGTTTCACAGTCCAATAACTAACTAGTGTAGAGTTATATGGCCTAAGATCGTACATAAGTTTCGATTAAAACCTTCCCGCAACAAAATCTGAAATTGGTTCACTATAAAAATTTCATGCAGTCAGGTAAATAAACTACTGCTTATAAACATACATTGTTACTTCATTTCTTTGGAGATAATTGCGTGTAATGTTGCACTTATTAACTCAGTTATGAATTTATTTCATTATTTACTAATGATTTTAATTATGTGTTATTCATATTCATAAACCAGGGTGATCCACACTTTTGGCGCATACACTGCTTAAACGAATTTCTTGATGACGTTTTCACTCTCTCTCTCTCACACACACTATATATATATATATATATATATATAAGTTGATGCTTCAGTGATGAAAAGCCCAGCAGTCTATCCAGTATTAGGCCTGGTAATGATGGAAAGGTTGACATAGGGCTAGCAAACTCGTCCCGTAAAAATAACATCGCAGCAAGTGAAACGTCAAAGCTTGAAGCTCTTTATTTCACTCGAGACGAAAGGAGTATATATATATATATATATATATATATATATAATCATATTATTTTATGTGTACTACATGTATGAATATTTTACACATTATTTCAGTACTTGTCAAACCATGAGTATGCGTTAATTGTGGACAGAGACAACCAAAGCGTACTACATTACGCAGCAATGAATGGTAAGTTTTATGCAAACTAAATATGTCGTTCTTATGTTGAGTGTTGCAGGTTAGTCAGCAGGAGGTTGTACTTGAAGTAGCTGATGTGTCCGTCAGTGTTTTTTATTTTAGATCATGCATGTAAATCTGAATTACTACTTATTTGTAAATCAGGAAAACTGATCATTAATTTATGCAATTCATCACTAAACTGTGTATGTATAAATTTTGCATCATCTGACAGTCAGTTTAGCTATTCTCTGCTGTACGTTGATTGTAATGTAGATCTAAGTTAAGCAATGCGATCAACCCACTGAATTTAGTAATTGCAGTTGAAAAATTCACAGTTAATTGGTCATGATATTAGCGAACTGAAATCAACTAATCAGACGGCGCGTAATGTGCCTGCCGGTGCGCAAAACATTTACTTTGTCAATCCAGTGTAGGCCACTTATCCATCCTAGTAGTAACACTTCTAGGATGTCTGTTAAATAAAATGGTTTCATTTAGTTAATGATGACTAGCATCGGAATCCAGAATGTACATTCCTTCCTATTTGGGGCTCGTCATCTGAATGTTTCCAGCATCCCCACTGAGTAGTGGTGTTCCCACTAGGGATGAAGGTTCGTTCATTTGATAAGTCCAAAACAGAATGAAATAGTCATCCTGGATTTGAATAATAGCCACCATCAACCAAAAGACATAGTTACAAGTTGATTTATCTTTATTCTGAGTTGCAAATATTTTAAAGCGTTAGTTATTGATCATCAAAATTTTGTATTGTATTTATAATCTACAGGCTTTTTGAATGCATGCAAAATTATCCTGCAATGTAGATCAAATATTGTTTTAATAAATCAATTCAACAAAGACAGTCGTACACCTTTGCATTTAGCTACTATAAATGGACACGGAAATATTGTCAACTTCTTATTAGGTCAAAAAGGTATAGTTTTACTATATATATACAAATAGCGTATTCTTTGCTCTGTAAACGTATCTATTGTGTTAAGCACATACTTCAAACTTTAATTCAAATTTTAATTGTACCTCATCAAGAAGGCCGAAAAGAAATGGGATATAAGTTTGTTTGCCGATTATTTACATCCTCACTTGTCTTAAGAGTGTTTTAGCGCGTTTTCTACACAGGTAGAATAACTGTTGAGCTGTTTGCTATGCTGTGCGCGAAAGCATCTTGAGACTACTCTTATTTTCACCCTTCATTGTACTGAATAATTGCCAAATTTTAGTCAAGTAGACGAGAATTGTACAGTGACTTAGACTTTAGTATATCTAAGATATTTCTAACATGCTCTTTACTTGTTTTGAAAGATTTACATAAGCATTAGTTAGTTAGGATTTTCAAGAGCTTCCATGAAAAAAAATCATGTTATTAACTTTCAAAAAGAAATGGAGTTATATATATGAAAGGGCCAATAAAATGTCACTTCTGATTCCCGTACATAAAAGTGTATATTAAGCGGAAATGAGATTGATTGATCGCCGGTCAGTAACCAGAGTCACTTGTCTATAACTTAGTGACTGACTGACTGTCTGAATGAATTATGTTGGTCAGATATGCAGTGTGAACACCAAACTAAAAGATTTACCGTAGTCATAACCGAGTTATTCAAGTTCTGGTAACACCTCTGACTCACAAATATGAATTAAAAGAAGTTTTTTCAAGTATTAGTTTTATAGGGAATTTCGTTGTATTGGTTGGAGGATTTCATCATGAGCTGATATCGGTTACAGAACCATTGGAAAATCAACTAGGAGTACTGGACAACCGTTTCGTTCTAGTTTGGGACTCTTCAGCAGTACGAACCCACCACCAGGATTCAAGCCCAGGAGCTTCTGGTTACAAGGAGTGCTCAAACCCTGGCAGCTGGTGCGTCCAGATAAAGAGTCCCGAACTAGAACGAAACGGCTGTCCAATACTCCCAGGTGGTTTTCCAATGGTTCTGTAACTGATGTCAGTTCATGATGAAATCCTTCAACCAATGAAACATATATCTGCATTGCTACTGTTGGTCATTTACATAACTGAATTACGCATACATTCAATAACAGAATGACTATTCAAAAATAGAATGAAACGCTCACCCTGGTTTCCACTCCCAGCTGAAAATCCTTTTAGGTGACTTCAGTTTAAAGTTCTCTCAGTTCTCTCTCTCTCAGATGTCAGCTTAGTCTTTTATTTCTGAGTTCCACTTATCATACATAAAATCTGTAGGATGAAATAGTTGACTTCTGTAGTATCCCACCTTTATATATGACTATAACTCCTTATATTATCTACCAAGTGTATATTTTATGTAATTGAACTATGAACACCTTTCATGTAAACAAATCTTCACCATCTGTAATGTTGTGTATTTTTTGGCTTTTTTTTTCTGTATTTCTCTTTCTCACTTTTTATTTGTATAAAGCAAATCCTTATCTATGTGATAAAGAAAATCATACACCATATTACTATGCAAATAGTAAACATCTTCACTTTTGCCTATTAATATATGAACGATATAATGTGAAAGACAAACAGAATGCGAAACCAACACTGGATGATAATCTTCTAAGTGAATTAATAACATTTAGACCAGCTAATCCACAATTTTCTCATTATCAGGTATGGAGGAAATTATTTTGTTCAACAGTGATTACTATTACTATTATTATTTTTTGAATAGGAGTATTACAGGCATTGTCTGGCTGACTGTTTTCAAATGACTTCTGACTATAGACAACATGAGATTTACATTGTTAGCTATTAGCTTGTTTAGTAACACTATGTATTGCCATACTGGTTCTTCTCAAAGCGTCCCTAGTGTGTATTGATGATGGACTGAACGACAGCAACTTAGAAATAAAACTAACTGAACTAAGGAACACACTTCTTTTCCCTTAGTTCCTCATCAAATTCTCTCTGTTTATACGTAGAGTTTATGTTTAAATTATACCAGTCAAGTGTTCATATGAATAAACAAAAAAGTGAGAACAATTTCGGAATTCAAATTCAGTTAATCTGTAGACGTTACCAACAATTCATTGCATAATCAACACTCTATGAACTGATGACAAGTAAGAAGAATGGATAAATGAGTTACGTAAGAGGACAAATAAGTTGACTGAATTAGCTAAAATTATTATTTATTATTATTGTTCCCCTGGAATTCCGAGTGCAACATAGGACTTCAGCAACACATCTCCAGTTTGTTCTACTTCCTATTGTCCTCTTTAGCTAGGTTTGGGATTGACCATAGTCTCTCATCTCCTTCTCTTACATCCTCCCCCACGTCACATTTGGACCACCCACTAGTCGTTTCACATCCGAGTTCCACTCGAGCTATGGCTTGACGCGTGATATTAACCAACGGTCTCCTCAGAGTTTGCCTAGTCCATCTCCATTTTCTCTTACATATTTGTGAAGTGATAGGTTCTTGATTGGTTTGTTCTCAGAATTTCTTGGGGCTAATTCTTTCTTCCTGGCCATTCGATCTTCAGTATGGAGCCAGTGAATTCAGCAGTTGTTGATAAAAGTCTGTAACCTGTTGGAAATCCTTTTCGCGATACGCAGTGCAAGTTTCTGACCTGTACAGAAGGACCGACTTCACATTGGTGTTGAATCTTCTTCCTTATACGGGCTGAGTGCAGAAGATTTTCAAACTGGTTTCAGTTTGATGAAGGCGTATCTTGCCTTTCCGATTCTGACTGGCTTCGACAACTTCATCCATTCCGCCTTTAGTTGAAACGATGTTTCCTAGATAAATGAAGGCACTAACCTCTGTCAAATCTCTCTCTCGTTGGTGGTGATTGATGTTGGTCGTTGTTGTTGTTGGTAATCTTCATCACCTCCGTCTTCTCTATGTTCACCTGGAATCCTGTCATCGCTGTCTGCGACTTCAGCCAGTTTGCTGGTTTTCGTATGCAAGTCCTCGAGTTTGTGTGACATCAAACATTAACTATCCACGCGTGAAATCTACTTTTCTAGAGTCCTCTTGTCAGTCATCCGAAGTATTCCTATCTTCTCACTCCCACGCAAACTCCGGCACATAATCCAGTTCACTACAATCAGCAATATCACTCCTGATAGTAGTGGGCAGCCAGTTTGTCTTTCACCTGTCTTCACTTTGAGTGCCTCTTTGAGTTCTCCACTTTGGATCACCTGACATGCGGGATTTGCATATGCCTGCTGAATAAGGTTGATAAAGATTTGAGGCACTCCACAGTGTTGAAATATTTTCCAAATTTCTTCCCGACTGACTCTGCAGAACGCCTTTTCTAAGTCGATGAAATTAAGGTAGAGGTCTCACTGCCATGATATTCATTATTCGACGACGATGAGTAGAAGCGCGATTCGATCATTACATGATTTGAATTTCCTGAATCCAGCTTGTTCTGGGGGAGGAGACTTGCTTCCAGTGCATCTTTTATTCTCTCCGGAATGTCCCGACTTAGTATTTTACTTGACGTGAACAAGAGCGTGTCTCCATGCCAGCTCTCACAGAGTGAAGCCTAAGTTGCCCTTCTTTGCTAGCTTGACAAAGTAGTCTTTCTTCCAATCAGTAGTTACCTTCCCTTCTATCCAGAACTTTTGCAATATTGGCGTGAGCAAGTCTACCTGTCCCTGGATCCGCTTTCAGTGCTTCATGGGGAATTCCAGCCGGTCTTTGTTGCCTTCTGTGCTAGCTTCCAGTAGCTTGATTGCATTCAAGATGTCTGCAGTGAAGGTATCCTTTTTGATTCGCCCTACAGTTTCTGGATGCCGAACCTCAATTGTGATGCGTCTTTAGTTTTTCTGAAAGATTCCAGACTAACTTTGTAGGTCTCTCGAACTAGATGATGGTGTCAGCCCACATTTGTCCCCCTTCTCAACCTTGTGTCTCCGCTTTTCTGAGATTAAGATGAAGAATGTATGGCTTGTGGTGTGTCTGTCAGATGAAATTGATGTTGCCTTGTGTATTTGCTGGTGTGTGCATGTGCTCCCTCCAATCACCAAATCACTGAAGGCGCAGAAGTCTGTGAATAATTTTCCCTTTTCATTCACTTCTACGAGCGACAGCCTCTCGACCCATGATGAGTTATCCTCCTGTATTGTCTGCTCCTAGTTTGGTATCCTTATCAACCATATGGATTTTGATGTCGCCGTTTCAGGTGTTGTGCACTACTGTTTGCAGTTGTCTGTAGAAATCTTCCCTCGTTTTTTGCTTGGCGTTGTTTGCAGGCGCGTAGCGTTGTATAATTGTTACCCTCCTTCCTTCTGAGGTGAATTTTGCTGTGATAATGCTGAAGATGATTGGTTCCCACTGCATTGGAGCTTTGGCTGCCACTGGAGATATCATGATAGCTACTCACTCCCTCATTGTGCTCGTGGTTGTCGTAACTGCAGTAGGCTACTGACTCTTCAGTTGAAAATTATTAGATACTCCACATTTAATCCATCTGCTTCCTCAGATTCTCAGCACTTCAATACAAAATATTCTCATTTCTTCGACTACCTGGTTAGCATTCTCAGCTTCATACACTATATGAACATTCCACGTCTTCATTCCTATGTTTGCTTTCATAAAAAGAAGACACATTGGCTGACTGGCTCCCTGAGGGCTTTCACCAGCTCGCGTCATTTCGCCTCTCCGATTCCAGTGCGTCTAAGTTTCTTTAGCAGTATGGCTGGTTTTCCGGGGTAGGGTCGCAAGCCTTACACCCACCTCCCCCTCTTTCCCTGGTTTTGGGACCTGCTAGAAAGCTAGTGCACCAGTGAACTAGGCAAGGTTAGCTTGAATAGTAAACGTAACAACGTAAAAACTTCAAATGACAGTTACAAGAATAAGTGAGAATCATCTGCGAAATTCTACAGGTATTTTTCTGAACAGAACGATTTGACCTGTTTGGCTGATTTCCGGTTTTCTCTGTTGTATACAAAAGTTGCAGCAGTAGTGAATGAGAACAGCTGAGTAAAATACGATAACTTTAAAGGTTCTTTTGATGTGGAGCTGATATGCTTTATCAACGAGATGAGCTAGGTACAGAGCTACATATAGTTTAACTTGGTCATTTACCAAATTTAGATATATGGTGTTCAATAGTTCGACAATGAACTTGCCTTGTTGTACACCCGGTGTAACTAGCTCCATATTAGCAGTTAAACTGGCGTATAATAAATGGAAGAATTTGCTTTCTACACAAAAGTCATATTAAATGACAGCTGCTTACACTGTATTATCATAAGGTTTTGTCGACAAAATGCTACCAGATTTTCGTTTCGCAGTTGCATCTACTTTTAAACAATCAACACTGAACACAATATAAGTTATACCAGAGTCTAGACATATTTTAAAAGACTTACTGACTTTAAAGTGATAGAGAATATCTATAGATTACAATAGGGATGTGGACTTGACATTGCTTTTAGAGCTCTGATTAATGGGGACAGAGATTCTGTTTTCTGTTTGATCAAGCCTTAAGATAATGGCCAGATGAACCTTGTAATCTGTGTGGAAAAACAACAGTTGTTTTCGAAATGGCTCTGAATTAGTATGTTTGATTGTTATGTGAGAAAATGTGGCTTCTTTATGCCTCCCCTACATCAAATGACACAATAAATCAGTAGTAAGTGAAATAATAAAAATTATCCCATGCTAAACGTTGATTCTCAGCAGATAACTTTAACTAAGATGTGTCAATTTTCATACGAGTGGATATTTGCTTAGAGACTTCATTTGCAGACGCCTAAGAATTATCTGTAAAGACATCTCGATAAGATATTCGGTAAAGATCCATACTTCATCTTTACAAGTTAAAAGAAAGAGAAATACAAAACTCCATCTGAAAACTGGAACCCAATCTCAGTAATCCACTCGGTGATTGTCTGATGTAAAAAGTGATGTGTTTTCGCGATGCAGCTCTTGCTTAAAACGCAAGAATGTTCGAAATGAATTGGACAGCAAGTCATTATCAAGTTCATAATGAACGAGTTTTCTGAGAAAAGCTATGCCTAAAGTCACTCATTAATATTACAGTCATCGTCTTTTGTTGATTTAAAGGATATAACACCACTTCATCTAGTGTATATATGGAGAATTGGAAATAAAAATGTCTAATTCTGTTTTATATGGAGTGTCATAATATAAATTTTTTCCAAGAAACCTTTCTTTTTCATATTCTCTTATTATTGTTATTATTATTATCATTAACTGCAGGATTTCGATATTAACACATATTATGACAATGATAAGCAAAGAAAAAGTCCATCACCGCCTACATCAAATAATCGGTTAGTTAAACAGCAAATTAATAAGGGACAAAATAATGATACTACTGCTACCAGTAATAGTAGTATAACTAATAATAATAATGCAAATCAGAAACAGAATTCATCTTCACTCTTGAATAAATCGATAAGAAGAAGATTAGTGTTTGGAACATTCAATGACAGTTATTCCAATAACAATAAGAGTAGTAGTATACTAGTCAACCGAAACAATCAGGCTTTAGATAAACATATCTCATGCTCATCATCAAGATTAGCTGACAGAGTAAGTTCCCTGTACATTATCTTTTTTAAATACGTCAGATGTATTGGAAATTTATTTGAAACAATCTGGTAAATTTGATTAATGTTATCAGATGACAGATTTTTATCTTAAATGTGATAATTATTTGTTTTTATTTCTATTCTGATCTTCCTGTCAACTGACTGAACTGTTGGCATGTCGGTTCCTAGTATGGACACTGATTATGTCTGGGGATTAACTTGAAGTAATTTGGGGGGGGGATGGTGACTAATGGATAACGCTTTGGCATTTGAGACGACCGGTACTGAGTTTTAGTCTCAGTGAGGATACCATAACTTACTGGGAAATGTAGGTACATCCAGTTGACTAGTCTCAAACAGGCCGAAGTGCACATCTTGGATTCTACTGCCAGTTACTATCGGCCAAATTACTTACATTGTGACAATTTTGTGTACTTTGAACGCTTTAAGGAATGTAACTGTTATCAGGTTAGTTTCCGTGGAAAACGCAGTACATAGAACCTGAGTGGCAACACAAGAAACAATTGTAAATGTCATAGTAGAAAGGTCGGGAATAAAAATAGTCATGGCGTCTCTCTTGGTAATATAATCAAACGAAAATAACAAAGGTGAAGTGCAATACGAAAAGTAAATTTCATGAAAAAGACTGTATGTTGTTAGGACTGTACAAGTGAAGCGCAAGTGGGATCGCCGGAAAGAATCTCTTGATTGAATTAAATGTCTTCTTTATCTTGCGTAGAAATTTTATGTGAAACTAATTTGCGCAATTAAAAGTAGCTTTTGCGTAGATGAATTTCATTATATAAGCTACAACTACTCGAAAAATTCGGGGTCGATTCCCAGCAGACGCACACCAAAACTTCCCCTAGTTTTTCAACTGACAGTAAGCCTCTAGAATTGTAAGTCTGGGCTTCAACCTAGCAAATCCACCCCTAAAACAAAATATCACCATCGCTACTGATGTGGTGTGCGCTACGGACAAGAATTACCAGCAGAATATAGGCAGAGAATGACAGGAAGTAGGAAAAATTAAAAACAACATTTCAAGTTAATGACTAGAGAAGTTAAAGTGTTTTTTTCTCAAATCCAGATCTAGCTTACGCTGTGGTCAGGAAATAACTTCAAGGTTTAACCTCCAGAAAATAATCAACTTATCAGGACAGTCTATTACCCGTGACCTTGCCAAACGTAAATGGGGCTAAAAATGTATAAACATGGTGCGATTTTCCTTAATTAAAAAGTCCTACACCGAATCTCGTGTCTTCACTTGTTACACTGTGACATCAAGGCTTGCAGCCCTAGGTCCCACTCGGAACGCAAGGAACGTCAAAAACATCTTAGTGAAATGCATTTTCATGAACTGAAAGATTCATTATTATTATTATTTGTCTCTCCTAAGATACCAAAATAATCAGTATAATGCTGAATAAATTTAAAATATATATATCACCTTTATTTTCATAATCTTTTTTTAAAATTTTAGAATCAAAATATTGAAATGAATGCTTCAGTCGGTACCGACAGACAACCACATATATCTAGGAGTAATGTAAGAATTAAACCTGAACTACTGCCTACAGACAGGCGAATTCATCGATTTCGTAATCCACTTATTACAGCTAAACAAATAAATGTACAAAATATGAATAAGTTTCAAAATTCAAGATTAAAACCATCAATCTCTACACTATCATCATCTGACTACTCGGAAATAGATTATAAATCAGTTAAAAATAATGAGGAAATTTCAATAAATGGACAAAGTAATAATGATAATAATAGTAGTAGTGGTAACAGCTTTCGTATTGATAACAGACAAAGAGATCAAAAGCACACGTCAAATCTCTGTTCTACGATAGATCCATTCAAAGGTATCTTCCTAATAGATTAACATTAAAATTATATATATATTCAAAAGTGTTTTACTTATCACGCATTTCATACGTTAAATATTTCTGCTGGCGTTTTACTGAGTCAGTTTCATACAGTATTTATCTTATTATTGTTTTCCTATAGTGCCTAGAGGAACATAGGGCTTCAGCCTCACATCTCCATTGCGTTCGGTTCCCAGCCAACGTTTTCATCTGGCTCCAAGTCTGCCCACATGCCTTCATCTCCTCTTCACATGACCTCCTCCAAGTCACCCTCGCACTGACGACCAAATCACCCCTTCGGGTTACACTCCAGGGCTTTTCTAGTGATGTCACTTGATAGTTTGTTTTCTCAGAGTATGGCCAATCCACCTCCATTTATTACTGCTTATTTGTTGCACATTGTGTTACTGATTGGCTCACTCCCAGAGATCCCTGTTGCTGATCCTTTCTGGCCAACCGTCTGATCCTGAGTAGTATTGAGCGAAGACAGCTGTGTGATCAAGGTCTGTTGTTTGTTTGAGGTGTTCTTCATGACTTGGCGCCAAGTCTCTGATCCATATAGTGGCACTGACTTCAAATTGGAGTTGAAAATCTGGATCTTGTTTTTCATGCGGAGTGCTGTTGACTTCCGCACAGACTTGAGAGAAATAGAAGCTTGTCTTACCTTCCCGAACCTTACTTTGGTATCCTCGTCGGTTCTGTCCGCCTGTAGTTGAAACGATGCTTCTCAGGTAGGTGGGAAAGGAGGTTGCTTCTTTCAGATTTCTGCTAATAATGCTGATTTTTGTCTGTTATTGTTGTCGCTGTTGGTGTCGGCCAGGAATCTTCATCACCTCTGTTTTCTCATTGTTCACCTGAAGTCCTATCTTCTCTGGATGCTTCTTCTATCGCCAAGTTGTTGCTTTTCACTTGCATATCTTACAGTTAGTGGGAAATCAGACGTATATAATCGGTGAAGTCCAGATCCTCCAAGTTTTTGTGTGGGTCCACATTATGTCTGTTCCCCCACTGACCGCTACCTGCAGCATTATCTAGCCTACCGCAATCAGGAAAATCATTAGAGATGGTAAGCAGTTAGCTTGTCTTACTCCCATCTTCACTTCGAAGGATTCCATATAGTTTCATACAGTATGGTAATGGTTACGTATCTGTAATACTAATATTATAAAACCTAAAAGGTTTTCATCATTCCTACTAATCAGAGGTAACTTAATTTGTCCGACTCTCAGTACTATGGTATCGATTACCCTAATTAATTATGGTACCTCTTACAAATACAAAGTGTTCAGTCCTATTTGCATGTACTTATAATTGATACGAATAGTTAAATAACACTCATCTCAACTAATATTGCCTGATAGCCGGATTCAAGTGATCCAAACACCGAACAACCGTTTTTCCTGTTTGAGACAGACGTCATCAGCAGCTCATCCAGTTCTAGTGGTTTGAACCGATTCGACCCTCTGAGCTGATTCAAATCTCATACAACGTTGATGAGCTCCTCCCAAAACCAGTGAAACGTTTGTCCAGTGTTGTGAGTGGTATTCAACTATTCAACCAATCAGTACCATAAAGTAAATATTACGCTACCTTTCTTGGATTTTTCATCTCTGTTTATTGCATCAAGAGTAACACATATTGTGTTGTGAACAATTCTAGTTTCCAAAGGTGACTGTAGTGAAATTCCACCCCAAACAGTGGGATTATTAAATCGAGGATTTGATTACAACTCTCTTTTACATACAAAGTAAATCTGCCATCTTAACGAAGTAAAAATCCTCTCTTTAAGATTTAAATTGTATCCTTCTAATACAAAGCAAAGATTTCATAGGATATCTTCGTATATACTTGAAGAGTTTTATCAAGAAAACGTGATATATTCACACATCCATAAGGCTTTCCTAGGAGTAGAAAAGAAACTGACGTTAAAAGTTAAAGTAAGGATGTCATGGTGTTATCTATTCAGTAAAACAAATATTAAGGCAGTGAAAATTCATTGAAAATTGGAATTTCATGCACAGTAGTTATTAACATGGCTACAACACTCAGACAATTTTTTGTATTTATATAAGGTTAAACAAGCTCCCGTTTAGGACTGATTAGTAAGCAACAGCAAATAACGACAAGGAGTTAGAAATCATCAATAAACATAAAGAAAATGATAGTTAACTGTTTAATGCATTTGAAAAGTTATTCGCTTGATGCTATATACTACTGACTAATATGAGTAGTTGAAAACCACTCATGTCAATTATTAGTGCTTGCTAACCACATCGAAATAATATTAACACTAGACAACCATTTCGCTCGCTTTGGCCTCTGCTTACCAGCACGCAATTATGCTTGCATTCTTGATTGCCTTTCACGTTTTCAAACAGATCACAACGGATGTTCTAAATACTTTTAATTTTCTGATAAAACCGCGCTAAATTTCAAACTTCAACTGTGTTAACTGTGAATTTGAATATCCATTGAACTGTTGAACTTCATTGAAGCTTAAAACGACTCTATACAATGGTAAAAGGAGGATAAATGTAGGAGCGAAAAATTTTCTAAATCCTAAGGCTAAGTTGGAGATCACCTGCTAATCAATGAATCAACGAAATTCAGCGATTTTTGTCTTTGTTGCCTTTTTCTGTCTGTCATCTAAAATACACTGAGCTCTAACCAATATCCCTTTAGGTCTGAAGCACCTTTAAGCACCGTTTAATATACTATCCTTCTAATGTATTTTGTTTTGAAGACAACTGTGTAGTGACAAATGGTTTCAGAAATGATATTTTCATATAATAGTTCTGAGTGAATTAAAACAAACGATTATCTACAATTTATTTCAACCAATAAATCGCACTTTTTAATCTTTTTCCAAGTTACAGAGGTTTCATAAAATTAGTTGTTGCATTCTTAGCTCTCATATGTTATGTATCATATAACTGGATCAGTTTTACTGTTTCGCTAAATAAAATTATGATGGGCAAATCTAGGAAATTAAGGAATTAAGTGATGAAACCGCTCATCTTGTTCTAATAACAGACGAGCTTTACCAGACAAGTAAAACTTTCACGCAAATATTAATGAATGATGTGTTACAAACTTTTTATTTGTTCCCTGGCTACTTTTAAAGTATACTTTGTTCATTGTACTGACTCATAGACGTTGTTTACAAATCAAGAACTAGTGATGGTTCCTCTATTTCGGATACAAATTCAATCCCAGAAACTGAGACAATTCTTTACCCAACTCCCTGTAAATTACCATTTACCCAAAGAATAGTTTCAGACAATTTGACTTATGAAAGTAATTCAAGACTTCTTAGACGACGTCAGGTAAACAGTCCAGTAAGAGATACTTCTAGGTAAGTTAATTTATATGGAGAATATTTTCAGTACATACCATTATAACTAATAAAAATGCTTACAAATAATAATACTTAATAACAATAATAATTTAACCCTGTCCGTATAAACTATGCAGTAATTAGCATAACCTGAAACCAATCGAATCCGTGCAAACCAACACCCGATAATTAGTCTGGTCTTCACTAAGGACTGGCTTCATGCAGTAGGTCACCTAGATTCCTAGAAAGACGTCGTAACCAGTGTAATCCAACAATTTCGGTAATGGAATAGTTACTCGCCGATGACACTGGCTGGTGGTGTCTGCCACGAATTTTCTGGTGGTAGAATTCAATTGCCACTGGATCTGGTCCCAACTCCTGAGCGGTTTACTAGCTTGCCTTATAACCAGAAGGTCCCGGAGTTGAACCTTGGTGGGTGCGTAGCACTAGGAATTAGACAGCTGTCTAGCTCTTCCCGGTTTTTCAAAGGTTCTGTAGATAATGTTATCTCGTAATCAGACCTCTAACCAATCAAATTCCTGCAAACCAACACTTTATAACGTAGTATTTTAACAATGAACGTAAGGGAATCAGTGACGTCATTAGCTTACTTCAAGTGGGTCGGTAGTTATACAGTACTAAGTGGTTCTATTGTGGGCTGAAAGAAGTTTAGGGATTATCAGGTGGAACCATGGGAACATTTACTGAAATCAGCTGTGTAGGTAATGTTAGTCTGCTTAAATAGAGTGTTTCGTGGTGACAGCAACCAACAGTTACAGAATCTCGATGAAGTACGCTAAAATAAACTATAATACTACAGACGTACTTAATTCGAATTGATAATGTATAAAATCCAAAATATGTCATTATTTCTCTTTATATTAAAGGAAACAATAAATCTGAGACAATAATATTTAGTAATTTTAGAAATTGGGTTACTGTTTAAATTAGCTGAATTATTTAAGCGGTTACTTGTAGATGAATCCTCGCAAACAGAATTAGATCAATGAGAAGACAAAAGCCACGATCACATGAACATTTGAATTATTTGTATTGAATACCCATTAGGAATATTGAAAACCACTACACCGGACAAATATACACAGGAAAAGGTAGATGAACTGGACTTATACTGAGGATTTCATTAAATGACATCACGCACAAGTGGATATCAAATAGGAACAGACAATTTGACATAAAGAAAATCATGTAAGGAGGAATTGAAAGCTTGTGAGCAGTCAGGAAGATAGTTAAAAGAGACTGCAGAGAAAAGAGTGAACTAACGATATTCTGTTGAACCTCTATCTTCCACCCGGAACCCATAGGGAGAATAACAATAATAATACTAATGACGAATATTTAAATGGTGACGTAATAAAAATAGTCATTCACTAAATTATAGAAGACTTTAAGAAATGTTAGTACAAGGATAATATTGACTTTATATAAATATATGATGATATATAAAAATAACTCAAACGACATTGAAAGCCACTCACTTAAACTGGGATAAAATTTATAACAAGCTAAAGAATGAATGGTACAGATTGATTTCGGAAAAAAAATGAAAAGGCTAAATAAACTCGAAAACCAAAAGTGGGTTGTGCAAAAATGAAAATTATGGTATTATAGTTCATCTTCCTGACAATGAAATATAATTAAGTACAAAATAAATCATAAAATAACCGAAGACAAAGGAAATAATCCATGAAATTACCTCCGGAAAAGTAATGTGCATTAACGCACCTTTAACTACCATTTCACACTTCATTTGTACTGATTTATACCCTACTTCTTTTCACAGTATATCTTAATATCTTTGCAAATCCTTTCATTTGACTTTATTATTATATATAAGACCAGACGCTGGTCTTTTTGGCATATTTATCAAGGCTCATCCATGTAAAATTTACCTGTTTTTTGACAGCAATGACACAGCTAATTAGTTATATTGGTATTGGATGGTAGGAAGCTATCGGCAGGAAGCCTTGGACCTAGGTTTCGTACTAGTTAGCACTCATCAGCAAGGTGTACCTACAACCTCAAAGGAATTCATGTCCCTTCTATGATTCTAACCCGCGTCACCCAGTGCTGCAGTCAGATACATTATCACTAAGCTATTCAAGCTCGCGATTGACCTCCTGTGAGACTGTATTGCACCGAAAGTAGGACTTGACACATTACACTAGTAACTGACTAGTGTCCAATCAAAAATAACTAGTTATATTACCCAGTTAGTTTAAAACTCACTATAGTTTTTTCTGTGTACAAGCATAGTGTTTTAGCAGTCAAAAGTTGCAAGCCTCTGTGATAACTAAAGAACATATCTAAAAGTCTTATCAATATCTAGCCATCAAAGTTCAAAAATAATATATGGGCGAATTTCTTCGGACAGAATCATGAGCAATGTCCACTTGGTACATCTTTCGACAACATAAGTGTACTTGAATACACTATATACTATTTTTTATATTTGCTGTTTGTGTTATTCTCGCGAAGCTAAAGAAATATTCTCAATTTCTTAATTTTGATCTAACTGATTCTCTTATTTCCAAGTGTTGATTTGCGAGGATTTGATTACTTTTATATCACATGACGAGCTGACATCAGTAAGAGGACTAATGCAAGCCAAATAGTAGGACAAAACTGTTCCGTCCCAGTTTGGACTCATCGGCAATGCGCATACACAGTTCAACTGGGGATCGGACCCAGATTCTTCAGATTCCAAGTCTACCCGGCTGACTATTCACTAACTGGAATGGAATCCAACAAACAAAAAATTTCAGACTCTTTAGCCATTCTCCTTCAGTATTATTGTGAAATGTCTCGAGTTAGACTACATTTAATGCGTTTTTCAGCAACTATGTCAGTTTGCTCTTAAATTGCAAATATTGAGAATTACGGATTCAATTTATAATTTGTAATTCTTAAAATTTACATATCCATCTACAACTGTAAGTGTTAAGATTATCAAAAACAAAGCCATACTAGTGTTATAGTGTGGTGATAGCAGGCTGCTAGCCAATTGATAAGCATTAATTTACGTCAATGTTTATGCCGCCAATATTGGTCGGGAGGAAATATGAACAAGACTGATTCAACAACCAGTCACAGCAGACTTTGCATAGACTGATACAGTTAACATTTAGATGACCTGACATTCAAGAAACAGGCACAAAAAAATGCAAGGTCAACTTTCCGTGAGAAAGAACCAAACAGAAAACTGTGTTGTTTGCTTAAATAAGCTATAATAATGTACATGAAAAATCTATAAATATGTGTTGATTTCCTTAATAAAGGATCTGTTGCCTGACTCTTGTCTTTTGTCGTTACAATAGTATTTCTGAAGGTCACGATACTATGTTATATTTCAAATATTGAATGGTTCAACACAAGTCACTCCGTAAAATCATTTCGACATTGTTGACAACAATAACAACAATAATAAAGCTACAGTTTGGATTCGATACGGAAATTCAATCGGTAACTTGATTCAAGACTAAATAGAACGCTGTTATTCCTCACTAATTTGAGCTCCTTGAGCCCACGAAAAATATCAGTAGACAGACATATATACTACCGAATGACTAATCTGATTGGTCATATAAGGTCGACCTTCAAAGTTCATCCAATCATATACTAGAAAATTGCCTGTCACGGCAGTGAGTGATACAAGCTTACAAAATATAGTTATTTTAATATGCGGAAAAATTAGATGTATATGATACATTTTCTTCAATCTCCTGGGGAGTAAGTGAAGTTGGAAAAGGATTTAAAATTTATAATTATTCATTATACTACCTCTGATATTTTATATTTTAACTGATTAAAAATGCCCATTAAAATTTTCAAAAGAATGGATACTGAACAAAGAGTACTCTTTTCGATAACTTCATCATCAGGCTGTACACTTATACATACATTATAGTGAATGAATGAATTAGTGTTATGAACAACATTATTGTTTTTTAACTAACATTGAATCAATAATATCAATAGATCATGGTTCAATAGCATCAACATAAAATAAGCTGAATGTCAGAAGAATTAGGAAAGGTAATATTACAAATTCATGAGTTTATAGTTTCTACTGAAGGCCAGGGCAGTAGTAAGGACTGGACTTGCTTCTTTTGAACACAGAGCACTGGTTGTTTGAGGCGGATCGCAATACCCTCTGCTGTTTGAAGTATGCGGTGCTTCGATGATTTTGGCAATTTATTAGGCACCCGGTATGTGATGATAGAGAAGGATTCTTCAACGCTGGCTGGCTTTGTAGCCGGTTTGCACCAGATGGTCCAATATCGAGCTGTTAATGGTTTTCACAACCTCAAACAACCAGCGCTCTGTGTTCAAAAGAAGCAAGTCCAGTCCCTACTACTACCCTGGCCTTCAGTAGAAACTATAAACTCATGAATTTGTAATATTACCTTTCCTAATTCTTCTGACATTCAGCTTATTTTATGTTGATGCTATTGAACCATAATCTTCATGCATTTATTCCCCTTGATAAATTTGAATAAAGCGAGAACAACATTGATTTGTGCAGAATAACATGGTACCATCATTTATTTCGTTGGCTTCTCGTCAGCTGCTTACAGCCTAAATAAATTTTCAGGTTTAAGTACAGAAACGTTTTAACGTACTTGCAAATTTTACATGTTGACAGAAAGTTTCACAACTAGTAAACAGTGCTCAGAAAATTGCGCTTATATAGTTTTTACACAGGCAGTTCAAGTTAAAAAATAATAAATAAATGTATGTATATAATGGTAAGGGATGTGCGTTGGATGCATAGTGACTAATAAGTTAGGTAACAATGTACTGAGTTGAACTCAAATCAGACAAACAAAATTACAGATTATAAAAGGAGGGTGAGGTTAAAGACAAAATTACACAATCAGATGAGAGATGCAAAGTGACTAATAAGTTAGGTAACAATGTACTGAGTTGAACTCAAATCATAGAAACAAGAGACAAGCAAAATTACAGAATATAAAAGAGGGTGAGGTTAAAGACAAAGATTACGCAATCAGATGGGAGAAAAAAGACATCCAGTTACCAAGGCAAGGAAAGACTAATAACTGATTCTTTCTGAACACATAGATCTGGTTTCAAGCGTTTGATAGAAATTGCTTCGGCAAACTTGAGGAGAATGGAGCTCCTTTGTCTATTGATAATTTTGAAGGATTTCTCGATTTCCACCTCATGACCCGTGTCGAGGAGATGTCTGGTAATAGCGCTGCTATAAGAATTTGTTCCCTTGAGACGTAGGCTTTTCGGCACATGTTCAGAAAATCGGAGGTGTGCCCTTCTTTCTGTTCTCCCAATGTAACTGCTCCCGCAGATACACGTAAATTTGTATACACAGTTGGAGTTAACATGAGAAGGGTATCTATCGACTTTTGACTGCACCAAAGAGCATGTTGTTCGGTGGACGGGAACCAACTTAGCTGCAGGATAGGCTCTGGCTAGTGACGTCCTCAGTCTTCTGTTGACCATTTCTGCAATGTCTTCACCTTTAAAGTCTAGTTGAATGAAGACAGGCTTTTTTTCGACTGTGATTTGTTTGGTATTTGGGCCTTCACATCTTCCATATTTGTTAATGAATTTTTGAGTATAGCCGTTGTTTTTCAGCACCTTTTCGAGATTCGTGAATTCTTCCTCTAGTTTCTCTGCAGAGCATATTCTCCTCGCTCTATAGTACAGAGTCTTGACTAGTGCTCGTTTATAGCTATTTGGACAAAAACTATTAAAATGTAAGTATTGTCCATTCCATGTGGGCTTTCGGTAGATTGACCTCTGGAGGCTACCATCTTCTAGGCGTTTTATGGCGACGTCAAGGAAATGGAACTGTCCATCATTTTCATGTTCCATAGTAAATACAATATTTGTATGTGCGTTGTTGAATAGTCTGAGTAGGTAGGAGGCATGACTTTCATTGTTGCATACTACAAATGTGTCATCGACATATCGACAATAGGAAGTTGTTTGATCAATTGCATGCTTCAGCTTTGTTTTCTCAAGGTTTGACATAAAGATATCTGCTAAAACAGGGCTAAGTGGACTGCCCATAGCTACACCATCTATTTGTCGGTAAAGAGTGTTGTCAAACTGGAATTGTACACTCATGGTACACATTAGCAGTAGGCGTTTGAATTCCGGCTCTGGTAGTGCAATTTTCTGAGCACTGTTTACTAGTTGTGAAACTTTCTGTCAACATGTAAAATTTGCAAGTACGTTAAAACGTTTCTGTACTTAAACCTGAAAATTTATTTAGGCTGTAAGCAGCTGACGACGAACCATAATCTATTGATATTATTGATTCAATGTTAGTTAAAAAACAATAATGTTGTTCATAACACTAATTCATTCATTCACTATAATGTATGTATGAGTGTACAGCCTGATGATGAAGTTATCGAAAAGAGTACTCTTTGTTCAGTATCTTTCCTATGTTTTATTTGCTACTGATGGACTTTTATCATTGTGTCTCAATTATTTTATGTACAAATATCTCACTGTATTTTCCCTATAAATCTTTTCTATTTTTACCAAGTATAAAGAACAATGACTACATTAGAAGTGGTGGTGAACTCGCTCAAACTTCCTCTGACCAACACGATGAAATGATACCATTAAATCTTAAAATACCTGTAAAACAGAGTACACGCATGTCTTGTCAAAATAATCAGCCATCTTATAGTTTAATCTCTCCAACTTTTAAATAACCTTGCATATCATGGAATCAGTTTTAATAAAAATTACTAACTTCTGAAAGGATAATTTTTTTCTAAATTAGAGTTTTGAATCAGTTCTATCCATTTTGTACACTTTCAAAAACGTATAATACTAATCAATCAATCAAACTGATAAACATTTTGGCAAAACAATACCATAAAAGTAATACCATATTCAAACTATTATGTTACGGTAAAATATCATGTTTTCTGGTAGAAAATCTTGGAGTTTTTTCCACAATTAATTGAAGGCATTCCATTTCTTTGGAAAGAGATACTAACACCTTAACTTTTTCACTTTGCTGACATCAAAATACTCATATAATAATAATAATAATAATCAAAGTCTAGTCAAAAGTTAATATTCAATATTCAAGGACTGTTTTGAAAGGTTTTGAAGTCAACAGAAATTATTTTTTTTAAATCAGCCACTGTAATTTAAAACAAAACATCTTCAATCTATCTATCATAAAAAAGTTAATGATACTCATGAACGATCCTCTTTGTTAATAAAATTGTGATTTTTCAATCCGCCATTTTTCTGAAACTTGAAATTGTAGTGAATCCTTTGTATATTTTGTTAGAAACCAAATTTTTTTCATTTTATTCCGCGTTCTTCTAGTATTTTCGTATACTTTATTCACCTCTTAGATCTATATAAAAATAAAATTATGTAATTTATTAGACAGAAAACTCATTTTTATTACTAACTAAGATAGTTTCATTGTAATAAAGCTGTGATAATAAATTCTTGATTAGATGTGCTTTAGAAAAGAAAACAATGGACATTAGATTACTGCATTACAGTTTAATATTGCTGAAGCTGCCACATGGAAACTCACTGTGATTATTTTTGTATAAAACTTGATGTTTGTGTATAAGAATACAGTGAAAACAAAACACGTAGTTCAGTGAAGAGTCTGTTTTTGATGGATTCATTTCGATAGCTGTACAATCGCAAGCTGATATAAGTTATTTTGTATATACGTGTGCCTTTACGGATTAAAACCACTGAGTTCTTTGCTACTATTGGAAGAGTACGTTGTTAAATCTGTTGGCTATGATATTATCGAGTATCCTCTACGCAATTTGTGGCAAAACCTCATCTCTATGGAGTTCACAATACCACTGATGAAGGATAACTTGTCTACAGTACTGCATATGACTGCTGTCTTTTGGTGGATATGAAGAAATATTTTCTCCATGCTTAGTTGTACAGAAAACCGTGTAGGATTCACTATCAGATCATATCTTCACACTTCGACTGGTACTTCTGAATACGGTTCACTGTGTACTGCTTACGCCACATTCCTCAACTTCATGGTAGTAGAGAAGAAGTATATATCACTGATAGAGGTACTGTACTGGGATTCATGCAATTGTATATGAGCTTATAGAGCGTTTTCATCTGAAGGGAAGACAACCAGTCCGTCACGGATACCCAACGACAGCATTTTTTGTTCAGTTGTACTATAGATATAGTGATAGGGTGACCTGGTCGAAATCTACGTCTGAGTCATTGACCTTTTAACAGGGTAAATTTTCGTTGATCTAAAGTATTCAGATGGCATTGTCATTTTTGGTAATTAAAATGTAGAATCATCTGATCAAACTGAGCAGCAGTTTGATTATGCTAGGCATGCGATTCACCCCTATCAAATGAAAACTGATATGTGCCTCCTGATTTAGGGATAGCTGAGTTGGTTAACCACTTTCCTCAGTCTGGGAGTTGTGTAAGCTATAATGGACTAGTTACTGACTGAATTTCAACACGGATATTAAAGATTCCTTAGTCATCTGACAAAATCGGTTGGCTTTAGCACAGATGTGGTATCTAGCTATTCAAGAAAGGACGTCTACTGTGCAGTAGTGTATTCTGTCCCCCTTAATGACTATGTGACTTGGCTTTTGCGAGTAGGAGGTCAACTGCTATGATCGTCAAGCTGCATGGATTTAGGTAGCTGAAATATTTGCTACTTATATCGAGTAACGATAAAGGAGGCAAGACTATGATATAGGATAATCAGTAGGAACTTGAAGTGTCCTATTTTTCTGTAAAGTCCCGCGATGTTTAACCACTCAGATATGTTGAATTTGACAAGAAATTAGTCAAAATTGGGAAGTGTTTATAAGTCCAAGTAAACAAAAGAATACGTATAATTTACTAGAGAGCTATTTTATCCTAATTTATTTTGGAGTGTGACGATCCTTTACGCTTCTTCACTAACGATTCGTCAGTGCTGAGACGTAGTAGTTTTCATTACGAATTATTTCTCTTCCTATCAAAATATGTGATACGCCTGAGATTTGAAGAGTCAAGTTATTGTTAAGTTTGCCCACCGGTGATATATCTGAGCTATCAACTCTGATATCAGATAGTTGTCAAAGATCATCTTTTAGTATATCAAACAGCATGACAATTGAGAAAGCAAGTGCCTGGCCTCAACCTATCCACTGCACCAAATGTAGGATCGCAACAAACATAAATCGCCTAGTTTGACATCTACCTACCACACACAGTGAAACACTCCATAGCTATTATATCGAAAACATCAGTAAGCAAAACCGCACATGAAAGTTTAATTGACCATCAGGTATCATCCATTTTCAGCGGACCTAAACCCAGATCACAGCTCAATATTTTTTTCTATAACAGCTGCTAGAAATATCAGGATTATAAAACTAAAAGCCAGTGCTTCACAATGAATTAGAATTCAATGGTTCACACTTTTCAACTCCTTCAAGTCACTTCATTCATTCAACGTCAGTATCTTCTAACAGTATACCAATCATTTGAACGATAGCTTTTCTTTCACAAGTTGACCGATTAACTCATCAACGCCGAACTCTGCATAAAGGTGTATCAGTTCAAGTTGTCACAATGGGACAAAGTGATACCAGATGAAATTCATTGGAAATTAAGGAGCAATAAATAGGCATTCCGTGTCAGTTTACGACATCTTGACAATGCCCATTCACGCTATCGAGAAGGATTGAATTAAACACAGCTCTCATTCATTCCTGTGATATTCATCAGTCTATTATCAGCACTATGAGCGACATTGTCTAATGATGCGCCGTTTATCTAATCACATGGAAATTGTGTTGCCCTTTCACTCACTACGGTCAGTGCAGTCATACAAATAATTGAAGTGCTCAACTAATTCATCTGTTGATCGTGAACCGAATTCCAGTTGGTTTTATATATCAAAGTTCTTTGAGGTATAGTGATGTAAGCTGATGAAGATTTTTATGCTGGGATGAGACAGTTAACGAATCCACTTTGGTCATCAACGCTACTCTAGCCGATTCAGATTCTCAATCGAAACCTATCTATCTCCACAATCAACTTCTAAATTATATGAATTTTTTAGTTGAACTACCCCATGGATTTCTTTGATAGATATCATTCTACTAATTGAAATGAATATTAAATTCTAAGGAATGCCAAGGTTGTAGTGAGATTTGAATAAGAATAATAACGTGACACCTTATGGAATTATTGACTGGATATGAGTTTCGCTTTACTAGATGCTAGTTACAATCCTGTTAATGTAAATCTTTGTCCCATATTTTATTCATGATTGTTGTACATCGAATTTTCCTGTTTATTTATACACCAGTCTTCAAGGTAGTTTTTACATTCATTCATTGTTTTCCGAGTAGAAGATAGGGCTTCAAGCTTTGGAGTTCCAGTAGCTGTGATGTAGTTTTTATTGGAGGGACTTGGCAGCTTGACAACCAACCTCCCAATATTTCCAGACGTAATACGGGTTACGGAAGGGCCTTATGTGTGGCTGGTGAGAATTCTGACATCGAGCCACCGATGAACCATTCAGAAATGTAGTATGATAACACTAGATTAAATATAATACAAACCAATGCATCAGATCAATATCTTTCTTGAGTTGTTTTACTTCTCGATAGGACTGTTTTATTTTTCAGATATATATTAACAGTAGCATACGCTTCCTTGTATTCTCCTCTTATCTTACAATACCTTATATTTAGTTTCTGGTGTACTTTCCAACCTTTGCCTATAAAAATCCAGCTAAAGGATACGATTAGATTCGACTTAATCTATTCGCCTATTAATCGGAATGAAGTAAATTTCGTATTAATTTGCCAGCTTTTATTCAATTACACCCAACAGCGTATTGTATATATATATATATATATATATATATATATACATTGGTTATTCGAGTATTTGAATAAAGAAAGAGTGATAATATTGTAGCAACAGAAGATAAGGACCAGGCAACAGATCGTTTATTAAAGAAATCAACACATATTTATAGATTTTCATGTACATTATGATAGACTATTGTTAGCAGACAAACAGTCTTCTGATTGGTTGCTTCTCACTGAAAGTTAATCTCTCATCTCTTTGTGGCTGTTTCTTGAATGTCAGATCATCTATCTGCTAGTTGTATCCGCCAACACAAAGTCTTCCGTGACTGATTGTTGATTCCGTCTTTGATCTTGTTTTCACATAACCAGTATCTGGGACATTAACATTGACGTAAATTACTGTCTACCAATTTGGCTAACAGACAGCTCTCACCACAGTATGAGCTCGTTTGATTTCATGGATTTTCTTCGACCGCATACATCCTAAACAAATTCAAATTATAAGTTATAAAATTTTTGAACATACTTCTTCACGGTGGATTCGAGTTATTCATGAGAAGTATAAGCAACATAATGTAAATAGAGGAATTATTCAGTGTTAAAAGAGTAACTACTTATGGTATAATTTGACACAGGATGGGGGTATAGGGTTCAGATTTCGCTAGCGCCCAAATGGAAAGAAGCATGTGCGTCGGTGGCACAGTGGTTAGGACTCTCGCCGACCATGCACATGGTCCGGGGTTCGAGCCCACGCCGGCGCACACCTGATATCTATGGTCGGCCTGCAAAATTTGGGCTACCGATATCCATGCTGAAAATTCCATACTTGTACCAAAAATACAGTGTGGAATCAAGCTGTAAATATAAAAAAAAAATAAACCAAAAGAAGAATTGAGGGTGCATTGAAAAGAACATTTCACTCCTCTGGACTCGCTCCACTCAACAGCATGGTGTATCCGTTAATTCAGTCAAAAGTGGATAAGTATCCTGCTTATGTCAACTCCAACTGTATTTAACAATCCACCTGTACTTGTGGTAGCAAGTGATTAGGAAGGAATGGACGGAAAGCGTTTACTAGACTTTCTGAGCATATGGAAGGCAGAAAAGTGTTCTTAAATACAATCATCAAACATCTAATTTACACGGGACATACAGTGGGAATTAGTCAGGTTTTCAAAATAGTAAATACATGAATAAAACTAAGATGAATTTGGTTCACAGAAACCATTGCTACCAAAAGACTCCAGCCCAACCTCTATATACAGAAAGATAGCGTGACAAAATCTCACACTACACTGGCAACCGTTATTATTTTGTTCATGTGATTCTGTGTTTTATTCTGTCGCATGACGTTCCAGTAATTCTGATGTTGATTTTCACTTACTGAGTTGAACTCACTATTAAGTTTCCAAGTCTACTTAATTGTTTTTTCTGTGTTATAATTTTAATTGACCACTCATTACCACCCTCCTGAAGTCTCGATCATAATAAGTATTAATTCATCACTCTGTAGTTTGATCCTGTCTCCACTCGATCCTTGTTTCTAGGCATGATTTGTACTCTCCCTACTTTGTCAAATTACGCTATAAATACTCTTTTAACACTGAGTTATTCGTCTACTCCCACCATATTTGGAATTATGTTGTTTATACTTTCCATGTATAACTCAAAATCCCCGTCAAATAGTGTTTTCTAAAACTGTGTAACTTTTAATTTGAATTTGTTTAGAATGTATGAGGTTGAAGAGAAACCATTCAATAAAACGAACTCGAATGATCCCGCAAATTATGGTGAAGTTACATCACTAAACATTAACAATAAAAATGGTGTGTATACAGGCCGGTGATAAATTTACAAACATTCTTATGGCTGAGTTCTTAAAAACGTCTATCAGTTAATCTGGTGGACGGTAAGTAGCAGTGGAATCCAGGATGCACATCTCGTCCTATTTGGGGCTCGTTATCTGGGTTTACCTGCATTCCGCAGTAAGTGATGATGTTCCCACCGAGGCTGAAACCCAGTGCCCATGGTTTCTAACGCCAACGCGTTGTCCATTAGATCACTAGGGCCACGAGATCAACCTCTTGTCCACTGGGTCATTTTAATTATTTAATTCACTTTTAGATTTTCCCTTTGACTGATTGTACCGAAGTGCTCCGTCTCAAGTTAACATATCGGCTTCTTGTGCAGATGCTTCAACGATGTCTGAGTATGTATTTTCGCACGAATCACAGTCATAACTATGATTTTTCTAACCACCTTCACATCTTAATAAACATATTATATAAATCAGTAGGAGTAATTATGCTGCAATAACTAAAATTTTTGCCCAGCAATACTGGTATAATTACTGACATACGCTACAGCAACAGTTCTATGTGAGTTTAAATCTTCTGCAAACTTAGATAATTAAAAACAATTGCCCTACACTCTGATAACTACTTTTTAATATTTATTTTTGAAACCAAGAAGAAACTCTCTGCTATCTTATTATTGGTATTTTACAGTATGAAATTCAACCATGTTTGGTCGTTCCTGTAAGAGCAGCATACCTGTCGTGTAAACTAACTTGTTTACGTTGAACTAAATTATTAGTATCATTATTATTACCAGTGTTATTATTTTTTATTAAAAACATGTACAATAATGAGGAAAGGTGTTATGCAGAATATAATGACAGTTTTGTGGATATTATCTAATTATGCTCCAGGAATACGTGACTATTGTGTACCTGCCCAAATATTAGCATTCGAGTGGAATATTTATAGTCATGAATGCCAGCGTTGTTACTGTTACTGATGTAAGACGCCTACTGCCATGGAAGCTATATAATTATTAGGCATCCCACCATACTGAACATTTGTAATGCACATTTTGAACGTCGTACCCATTTGATACACTAAAACCATGCTTTCCTCTGGAAAAATTGTATAACATTTTTATACAGTTACTTAAGTATTACCGCTTTCATAGTGCGTGGAAACTTGTAAGACATTGTGTATTTTCGTGTATAAACTGTGAATGCGTACTTAACACTTCATTAATATGTCCGCATATTGTGGATGCCTGTAGACCGGAGTTTCATGTACAATACAGTAAGAACAAATCGGACGATGACGGTAATAATAACGCTTAGTAGAGTGCAGTTGATATGTTCTAGTGAAGCCCCATATCCCGCCTAGAATTCAAAATAAAAAGTAGCAACACACTAAAACAGTGATTTAAATCTTGTGTACACATAACATCATTGTATTACACACACTGAACCCGCTCCAAACTCACTTTAGTCAGACCAGGCATGCAAGTTTGGGAGCTTACAAGGATAACGATGCGGGAATGTTAAGCACTAGTGAAAACAATGAGGTGCCAAACTAAACCTTACGATAGTCAGATGTCAAATAGTTATATAAGGAAAACCGAAACTCGCCTGGGTTACCTACCTGACCGGTATAGAAGGACCGACTTCACATTGGTGTTGAATCTTCTTCCTTAGGCTCGCTGAGTGCAGAAGATTTCCAGATTGGTTTCAGGTTGATGAAGGCGTATCTTGTCTTTCCGATTCTGGCTGACTTTGACATCTTTATCCGTTCCGCCTGTAGTTGAAACGATGCTTCCCAGATAAGTGAAGGCAGTAACCTCTGTGGAATCTCTTCCCATGGTGGTGATTGGTGCTGGTTATTGTTGTTGTTGATTGGTTGGTTGTCTTCGTCACCTCCGTCTTCTCTGTGTACACCTGCAGTCCCGTAGTCGCTGTCTGCGTCTTCAGCCAGTTTGTTGCTTTTCGCTTGTCTGCAAGTCTTCAAGTTTGTGTGACATTAGACATATATCATCTGCGAAATCCAGATTTCCAGGGTTTTCTTATCCGTTGTCCAGGGTATTCCTGAGTCTTCGCCCCCAACCGTCTGACGCACAATTCAGTCCACCACAACCAAGAATATCATCGTGGGTGACAATAGACAATCAGTCTTGTCTTACTCCTGCACGCACTTCGAAAGCCTCACTGAGTTTTCCGGTGTGACATGTGGCACTGTTATATGCCCAGCTGTTGAATGAGGTTGACGAAGACTTTTGCATTGCACGTCATAGTGTTGAAGTAGCTCCAAAATTACTTCTCGGACAACGCTGTTGAAGGCCCTCTCGAAGTCGATGAAGTTGAGGTAGAGGTTAGACTGCCATTGTATGCTTTGTCCAGTCATGATGCGAAGAGTTGCAGTTTGATCGGCAGATGATTCGCCTTTCCTGAATCCAGCTTGCTCTGAGGAGCAGCAATCTGCATCCAGTGCATTTTCATTCTCTATAGGATAATGCGGCATAGTACTATACTTGACGCGGACAAGAGAATTACTCCACACCAGTTCTTGCACAGGCCTAAGTCTCCCTTGTTAGGTAGTGTGACGAGGTAGCCCTACTTTCAATCCGCACGCACCTTGAATTCATCGCCAAATTCTGCAGTAACGGAGTGAGAAGATCTATCGTAATTCACGGGGTTTGTACACGCACCATCCTATAACCAAATCGTCGAAATAGTAGGAGGCTGAGAATAATTCTGCGTTCTCATTCAGTTCGCCGAGTGACAGCCTCTCAACCCATGATAAATACACTTCCTGTATTTTCTCAACCCAGTTCAGCTGGAATTCATTCCCCCCCCATGAGTATTTTGATGTAATTGTTTGGGATGCTATCCATCACTGTTTGTATTTGTCTGTAAAAATCCTCCTTCTTTTCTTGTTCCGCGTGTATTGTGGCACTGTGTGCAGCATTGGATAATTGCGATCTTCCTTCCTTCCTTCCTCTTGACTTTAATCTTGCTGTCATGATCCTGGATAAAATTGGTTCCCACTGCATTAGAGCTTTGACTGCCACTGGAGATACCATGATAGCCACTCACTGCCTCAGTGTGCTCGTGGTTGTCGTCTGGGTGGGTGAACCGAGTAGATACCTGACTCGTCAGATGACCATTCTGACAGTCCACATTCATTCCATCTGCTCTCTTAGATTCACAGAACTTCTATACCACA
This sequence comes from Trichobilharzia regenti, assembly GCA_944472135.2. Taxonomy (NCBI): domain Eukaryota; kingdom Metazoa; phylum Platyhelminthes; class Trematoda; order Strigeidida; family Schistosomatidae; genus Trichobilharzia; species Trichobilharzia regenti. Next base: position 31,539,816 of record OX235264.1, on the reverse strand, counting down.
TCTTCGAATTTCTTTGGCTACCTCACCAGACTTCCCAGTCTCATATATTGTATGAACATTCCATGTCCCCATTCTTATTCTTGCTTTCACCAAAAGAAGACACATCAGCTGACTGTCTGGGTTTCCGAAGGCTTTCACCAGCTCGCGTCATTTCAACTCTTCGATTCGAGCGAAGAATAAGATTGTTGCTATCCGACGTTTTTGTATTTTTATTGTATTCTTTGTGTGTTGAAGTTTCTTTAGCTGTTTGAAAGATTTAGTGTTGTAGGGTTGCTATCTCCACGCCCAACCGTCCTTCTTTACCCGGCCTTGGGACCAGCTAGAAAACTAGCGAGCTAGTTATCTAGGCAAGCTTTTCGAAAAATTATCAATTTACAATACTTCACGATTCCAATTTGTAACATAAATGATTGAGCCCGTAAAAACGGCATGCACTTCCTGTAAACACCCATTTATAAGAAAATATAAATTATTATTGCTTGCTTAGTGATATACTGCTCAGGATGAACAGTGTGTGTGACAGTAAAATCCGCAGAAGAATGCTTTCATGATCTAAGTTACAGAAAAGAGAATCAATCTTTGTCAGCAAAGGTAGGCGAATATAAAGCGTACTACTTGCTTCTAACTTCAGCGATTTAAATAATACACTTTTTTCACTTATTAGCGCATGTCGGGTGACGTCAGTCAACCTGGTCACAGCAATTTGACATCGCCGAAATGATTAGGACAAACATTTGTTTGTTATCATTTTTCACTTAATATATTTAACATACTGCTTAAGATAGTTTTCTTATTCTGTTTGAGTAAAACTAAATTTATCACTATGACCAGATGGAAGCCTGACTTAACAATGAGACCTGAGAAAGTAATTGGTGGCATAAATCAATGTAAGCGAAATATTGCTACGACTGCCACAGATCCATCCACTCAGTTATTCTTCTCATGTAGACTTAATTTTGCAATAAAATAATTGACATCAGGCTATACGTGAAATAATAATGCAATACTTTTGAATACACTTAATCTTATGCGAAATCAAACTCTATCGCAGTGCCAAAGTTCTGTCCTTATTCTTCAAATAAAGAGGTTGGGTTATTTCGTAAATAGTCCCTACAGATTAACCGATGACTAGGAGACGTAATCGCGTTACTTTAGGCAGATGTTTGGCCTCAACTAAAGTACTTATAATTCAACAACGATTATGCGGATTGACAGTGTTTGTACAGAATTACACTTCCATGTGGTAACAAGTTCATATCCTAGGGAGTACCGGTCTAGCATGCTGTACTCCCACTGAAAGAATATCGAATAGAAAAAAAGAATATTAGGTGGAAAGTTTTAATTCAGCGCTGTGCAAATAGGTTCATTTACATACATGGGATAAGTACAGTCAAAGACGAAAGTCTTCGTTTGGGAAGTATCCCCCATTATTTGATGGAAACTGCTCAGTGTCCAAATTGCATCACGTTTTAAATTCTTCTACAACTCAAGTAAACAGAACTATATGCCCACATCCAAACTTATCCGGTATCACAAACTAGAAAAAGAATATCTGCATTGTTATAAGCGAATTAGGGAACTAACCCTCACTTGTTGTTGTATGTGGAATCAATTCCTACAACTGGTTATTCAAATGTATCTGGCGGTACGTTCGAAATTGGTAACATTTTGCACGTGTCTTATCTGATATTCCTTTACTGTTTATCGTCATATAATCCTTGAAATTATAGTCCAAATTTCTAAAAAAAAAAGTGTTCGTAGAAACACAATTGTTTTAGAAAGTGGCTCAAACTCGGTTATAACTGCATTACCCCCCTGTAATACAGTATCAACTACCAGCTCACAAAATGGCTTGAGTGCAGTTGTCACTCCGGTGATGCAGGTGAAAGATGTTATTTTAGAGAAATCTTAGTTCTGAAAATTAAACCTCCTTGTGAAAGATATCCAGAGGCAAGTAGGTGAAATTCAGGAAAAATTAGGTCAGTTTATTAGTATGTCACTGCCAATCTCAAATATCACGGAGAGCCGTTCTTCTGGATGTAACTCAAAACAAGCTTTCAGATTTAGACCCAATGGCCTCCCTGTTAAAAGAAAACATTCTAAAATGTCTCCAGACAACCTAAATGAAGCTGAAAATCTGATTGACTGCTTGGCTGTGGAGGTGATGAAGCGTATAACCTCTTTTCACCTGGCTATAGTTTACAACATTCCAGATTCAATGCCTCTGAAGACTGTAAAACACATAATCCTCGACTGCTGCGGCATGGCTAGTGTTCCATGTGAATGAAAAAGACTGTAAAAAGTCTAACCAGGCTAATTGTCCCATCATTTATAAGTTCAGTAATTCCCTTGATGCTAGTAATTTTACTAAATGTCAGAATCACTTAAGATTGAATAACAGTTGTAAATCTAAACCCATAGCTCAGGATAAAACACCGTGTCAGCGCAGAATAATGCGTAGTAATAACCTGGTCACCTCCTCTGGCTTAAATTTACCATAAAAGGATCGTGTACAGCAACAGCCACCTAGTGCTGACAGTAGCATTCAGTAATCTACACAACAACCACGCTTGCCAGTAGGACTAGGAACTGATTTAGATACCAGTACTCCTGTGAATAAAGCCTCACCGAAAGATGTTAAGATAGCTAGAACTACTGCAAGTTGTTCTAAGAAATTTTCACCCAAACGTAGTAACCTCACCACGATGAGCAAATTTCGCGGGATTGAGACTAATGACGGGGAAGAATACTTTGTATTCAGTAAGCCTGCTAAGAGTAAGAGTGTCAACAAACCCTCACTTGTTACGAAAAATCCTCTCAAAACACAAGTATATCTGGGGGTTTCCAGAATGCTCCACCTTATAGTATGTCAGGCCCCAAAGTCTTGCATCCAAAGCAGCTTCCCTCACAATAGCGTTTAAGTTATAAAAACAACACGAAGATGTGTACCGGAATGACGAATAGCAGTTGGATGGGTAGGCCTTTTGATGCTTTGCTTTTTAACCGACAAACCAGACCCAACCTCTACTACTATTATATCCAGGATCACATGGTAAACTTTCCAGGTGTCCCGAATCACTGGTACAACCCATGGCACCTAGGACCACCTCATTGCACTCTAACACCAATGTATGAACACCCAGTCCGACCCCCTTATCATTCACAAACTCTTGCGGTGCTGACGCACAAACAAAATTAGGTTATGGTGATATTTTAAGCCAGTTTGTAGTATCGCGTGACTTATTCACGATATTGCTAATTAATGCACGTTCTTTAATCAATAAGATATCTGAACTAAGGACATTATTAATCGCCAAGCCTACTGTAGCTCTGATTACTGAATCATGGTGTTTCATCCTCTGTACTTGATGTGCATATAGGTATAGATGATTACATTGTACACCGTGCAAATAGAGATTGCAAGCGTGGTGGAGGATGTCTCATATATATACATAACTCATTCGTAGTCAGTAAGGTGGAAGACGAAATACTGAACGGGGTATCTGATTCACTCTGGGTCGTCTTATACGGAGATAAATGCATAAACTTCTCATAGGCTGTGTTTATCGAGTACTAAGCTCAACCAAAGAAACTGATGCATTATTAGCTAAATCGTTTGCTCAAGCCTCCTCGTTTAGTGCTTATTACAAAATAATTGCAGGGGCTTCAGTCTTCCAGAAGTCAATTGGTTAAGTAGTTCCGGCCCCCAACGCTTCAACGAATTACTTGCCACTATCAACTGTTATGCATGGCAACAACACGTCCAGACACCTACCCGTGGTGACAACATGTTGGACCTGGTGTTTTGTCATGACACAATCCCAGTCTCCACCTATGTTGGTAACAGATTATACAGTAGTGACCACAGGATGATACTCTGCTCTCTCCCCATTCTCACCACTAAATACAGGAAACAAACAAGATTCCGGGAGCATGATATGTCGTAGTTACAAACATACAGGCTGGGGGTTAGTCCAAGAACTCATTCGACTCTGTCAGTGGGATGACTATTTTACCACCGACTCCCTGGAGGCTGTAGTGTCCCTATTTTACAGGAATGTTACCCTTTGTCTGGATACTGTTGCTCCTAAGAAAATAGTGAAATTAAGTAGACACCAAGCTGAATACATTCCAAGGGCATACCGCAATAAGTTAAGGAAGTTGAAGAAATAGTACTACTCCACTAAGGATATATCGCTACTGCATTCAATCCACGAGTCTCTTGAATCTATCAAGCGCTTACGCTCTCAAAAGGACCTCGACGAAGAGTTAAGGGCACTTGAAAGTACTTCCAAAGTTTATAACCTAACAACACTTCTTAAAAAACGAATGCAGTCAACGAGAGATACCCCCTACTAACTTCACGACAAAGTAATCTACAGTGAGCCTGCCACGATCTGTGAACTATTCAGCGAGTGATTCGCAAACTTTAGTTTAGAAACGCGAATGCCTGGTGAACCTCCCCCCTTACTAGCTCTTCCCTCGGAAGCATAGTGTTCACTAACTAATTAATAGAACAAGCAGTTAGAAGCCTTAGACCTTCTACTAGCACGGGACCGGATAGACTTGCTTCAATAATTTTCAAAAACAGCGCGTGTCATTTACCCCTATTACTTCTTAAATTCTTCTCTATATCTATGGACACTGGCACTTACCCTAATGAGAGGAAAACTAGCTTTATAATTCCACACTACTACAAATCTGGTGATAAGGCAAACGTTCACAATCACAGACCCATAAATATAACCCCAGTTGTCTCGCGAATCATCGAGAGAGTTGTCAAAGGTCAATTGTCAGACTATCTACTTAGGGAAGATCTTGTTACAAGATCTCAACATGGATTTCTCAAAAGTAGGTCCTGCGTTACTTGCCACATCGACTTTTTCAACTGCATCACTAGTAGTCGCGAAGCACGTAAGCTAGTCGTTGTTCTCTACTTCGATATATCTGGGGCATTCGGCATGGTATCTCACAGTATTCTCTTTGGAAAGGTATACTCATGTGGAATTCGCAATCCATTACCCAACTGGTTAAAATTGTTTCTAAGCAACAGGGTACGAATAACCAAAGTTGAATGTATGTTGTCTCATCCAAGGCAGATCTCAAGTGGGGTTGTGCAAGGTAGTGTCCTAGGGCCACTTTTATTTTGATATGCACCCACATGATGTGTGTGTTTTGTTTTTGATAGTCTATTATATTTTGCTATGTGTAAATAGATCGATATTTCATTATAACTGACAATATGCTTTTGTCTGTCCACTAACTAAATAAACAGTGTATGACCTTGTTATCACATGACATTACAACCAATCATGGTAAGACGTTATCTTATTGATTCATGTGTATTAGCCATTTTCATATATACTTTTGTATTAGACACTTGTACATTATTCTGGTTCACACACATTTCGTACATCTAAGTACCCTTCCACTCGCACACTTGTGTGACATTTATTTTCCCTGTCTGGAAAATACAAGTATCATCGTAAACCTCGTGGTCTTCTGATTTCCCTCTTTCCGCGTCAGGACTATTAATTACTTGACGAGTACATAATATAATTGGCGACGGGGAAAACTCTAATAACTCACTCAGCAGCAGTACTGATAGGATCCCACATATTTTGGTATTGACTGTTAATCTTGTGTATATGGTATATTATCATTCTCACACATTTTGGTATTGACTGTTAATCTTGTATATATGGTATATTATCATTCTCACACATTTTGGTATTGACTGTCAATCTCGCACATATGGTATATTATCATCTCTCACGCACTTTGTTATTGGCTATTAAGATCAATTATTTCAAATGCTGTTAGCTGTCCATATTGTTGTAAAATGTATAAATACCATGGCTTTCTTTGTCGTTGTTGCACTTCAATACACAGTCACAGTCCAGCCTTTGTCCTTTGATATTTGCGTGCTTTACTTAATCGGAAGGTACGACAAGCAGATAGGCAGATTAGTTCAGGCGCAGACAGAGCAAGGTGAAAACGTCTTCATTCAATTCCCTACAGTTATAACAAGTACATAACATATTTACAGTCTACATTAACAGCATTTGCAAATGATTCACCTCAGGTAAACCATTTCTATATGCTGACGACCTCAAAGTCGTTTACTCCTGCTACACTCATGGATTAAGAGATATGGTAAGTAAAATACATCTTGCACTAAGTGGTCTTGAAACATGGTGTGGTGAAGCCTGTCTTAAGTTTAACATTGACAAATGGGGCTGGATTTGTGTCGGCAACAGTAAACTTGATCTAACTCTTGAAATAAATGGGTGAAAACTACCCAAGCTCAACTCAGTCGTAGATCTCGGTATCAGGTACTCTAGTAACTTAACGTTCTCTGAACAAACTGATTATGCCAGACGTAAAACACGAAGGCTTCTACGATGCATAACTCACAATTTCTTTTGTTGTGAAACTAGGGTTTTATTATACAAAGTATGTGTCCGACCTATTTTAAAATACTACCCGTTTATTCCCAGTGGACTCCGGCAGAATGGCAAGCTTAAATTGGAGGGAGTGCAACGGCAATTTACCTCAAGAACTCTTGGTTTAAAAAGTGGTCTCGAATACTATGAGCGTTGCGACAGACTAAGATTAGAACCATTCTGGAAAAGACGTCTTAAGCTAAAACTTATTTTACACTACAAGCTAAATAATCTTCGCTTGCACTCCTCCGAGCCAATAACTAAACCTACCGCTGTCATCAGTTACAATCTTAGAAATCATCACAACCTAGCTGCTATAGAGCATTGTCAGACTTACATGAGGTACAACCTCTTTAATAAGTTTTCAGTAATTTGGAATAGACTACCAGCTGATGTGCGTGCTGCAAACACACTCGCAGTGTTTATCTCCTCAGTCACCAGACTGCTTAAAAATGAAAATGCACTTCTTCATCTGAGTCTTACACCCGCTTTTCATCCTGCATAGATATTTTAAGTTCATTAAACGTGTAGTTACAACAAACTTCAATTATAAATTTTAATATTATTGAAAGTATACAATTGGTGGATGGTGGCTAGCAGTGGAATCCAGGATGCGCATTTCGTCCTATTTGGGACTCGTCAGCTGGATGTACCTGCATTTCTCAGTGAGTGATGATGTTCCCACCGATGCTCGAACCCAGTACCCATAGTTTCAAACGCCAAAGCGTTATCCACTAGACCACTTGGGCCACGAGAGCCACCTCTTGTGCGACGGGTCATATTAATTATTGAATTGAATTTTTGATTTTCCCATCGATCGATTGGACCGAAGTGCTCGGTCTCAGGTTGACATGTCGGCTTCTTGTGCAGATGCTTCGACGATGTCTGGGTATTTAGTTAGTATACAATTGGTGGATGGTGGCTAGCAGTGGAATCCAGGATGCGCATTTCGTCCTATTTGGGACTCGTCAGCTGGATGTACCTGCATTTCTCAGTGAGTGATGATGTTCCCACCGAGGCTCGAACCCAGTACCCATAGTTTCAAACGCCAAAGCGTTATCCACTGGATGTTAGTGCTCTTAATCAGTCTTTTATACGCTCTCGTTCTACTATAACCACTTCTAACGTTACTGATCAAGTAGCTGATAACTTTGATGAATTTAATTCTCTCGATGTTCTAAAATGTCTTAAAACGCCTAAGCCCTCACGTAGCCTTGGCCCTAATGGTATACCTGCGTATGTTCTAAAACAATGTGCAGATGCTTTATGCTCTCCACTAACTAACATCCTAAATGCTTTTTCTCCAAAAACGTTGTACCTGTTCCATGGAAAGAGATTGAAATTGTCCCTGACCCTAAACCTGGAAATAGCAAGAACGTAAAGTTCAGACCCATTGCTATCACTTCCCCGTTTCTAAAGTTTATGGAAAAACTAGTACTTCTTAAACTCGAACCCTCCCTTAAAAGCCTATAGACAGGGTAGGAGCACTTTGGACGCCGCAGCCGTCTTACACAACAGTATTGTCCCATCATTAGATAAAGGTGCCAAATACTTTCGCTGCGCGTTTCCCGACTTCACTTCTGCTTTCGACTCTGTACCTAGATGTCTCTTGCTAAGTAAGCTCTCCATGACACAAACTGAGTCCTGGGTCACAAACTGGTTGCATTCCTACTTGTCTAACAGAATGCAGTATACCGCATACAAAGGTGAATCCTCCTCTGCTGTACTCACTGAAGCTGGTGTCTCCCAAAGTGCTGTTCTCTCCCCACGTCTCTTTTTTCCTTTCTATATGACCTACCATCTTCAAATGACATTAATTTTGTGAAATATGCTGACGACCTAACTGTATCTTTGCCAGTCAAATGTCAAAGTGACTGCTCTAAACGAAACGACTTTTCATCAAAAGTCAGCCAATGGTCCAAGGAGGACGGTCTCACCTTAAACCCCTCCAAATGCCAAACAGTTTAGGCACGAATTTGACCTAAACAAACTGGTTAGCACTCAAGAGGTGTGCAACATTGATGGCACTGAAATAGAAACCAAGTCTGAAATTAAATACCTAGGCGTCATTCTATCTGCTGATCTTTCCTGGTCGTCTCATATCTTAATGATTTCTAAGAAAATATTCCGTCTTACCTTCTACATCGAGAAGTTAAAACATTCTAGAATAACCCAACCCTTGCTCCCACAATTCGTTAACTCTGGTATTCTGCCTATTGAAAGTCGAGGGAGTGCAGAGGTACTTCACGTCAAAATTACTCGGAACCGAAAATGGTGCGAACTACTCCACTAGATGTGACACTCTAGGATTAGAAACACTATGGCTAAGACGCCTGAGACTAAACTTAACACTTTACTATAAGCTTCTAAACCACTTAGTTTTTACCTCTACTAATGGCATTCGACTTTCAGATGACAGTGGCTACAAACTAAGACACACTAAGGATACAGTAGCTATCGAACAATTTAAAACAGCTACCAGGCAAAAGTTTGACTCGATTAGGTATTCACAGATATGGAATAAACTACCAATGGAAATGCGTCAAGCAGGTACATTGGCCTCATTCAAAAAAGTGCTTAACGACAAACTACAAGAGTTTGCAAACGATAGTAGTCCTAGTTCCTATCTGAGAGCCTCCGAAATTATAGGTCCATTTAATGTATAAGCTTAAATACTACACCTGTTGGTTTTTGCCTATATTTATAATTTTAGATAAAATATTAACGATTAAGATACTTACCCTCAAACAGACAAGAAGTTTCGTTTGTAAAACTTCTACCCAACACAATAAGTGGAATAAAACGGACATAAACCGACAACATAAAAAAAATATATTTCACCACAACATCACATGGACAGATGTACGCTCGTCGGGCATCATATATACCTCACCAACTACAACCCAACTTTCCTGAGATAATGTGATGAACTTATATCCGTAATGTTGCTGAGCAGTTAATATCCACAACTCCTGTCGGAACAACTAAAATTCAAAAACCCTCCTCATGAGTAAATACCCACAAGCAGTAGAAATCCATTAATTGATGCGTCTAAAGCTTATGTATTTTGCTCCCAACAATGACATTGTAGATCAAATGAGATAAGCAAATCACTGATTTCCAAATAACACAACAATGAACTATAATTCAAGAATTCTGTACACAGTAAAATTATGTATGAAAACTGACTTCAAGCTTTATTTTTTCCCCCAGGCACTTATAACCCATCTACCGAAGACCTGGTTTTTTTGTTAATGCGAAGACAATACTTCTGTATTTCCTGATATGTTTCACTCACTGACAATCTAGCGGATTTTTCCAACTATGTACAGAAACGATTGTACATAAGTGAAAAGGCTGTTTTATACAATTGGGATTAACATTTATCAAGTGTATGTATAATCTCCAGTGTACATGTTAAACATATTTTGCTATCGACTGTAAATTGTGACTGAATAATATGGTCCTATTTCTGTAACAATTTGATGATGCCTGTAAACTGGCGTCCCTCATGTACTGCATCATGAGAATAAATTTATTTATTTATTTATTTACACAATAGTATATATACACTCTGTATCGCGGTACGTTCAACGTTTGCGTTACATTTTTACGTGATTCGTTACATAAAATTTATCTTGTTGTAATACTTGCACAAGTACTATACCACTTCCATACTTGTAACCACTAACTCTCATTTCTAATAGTTATGGTTAATCAAAGTAAAAAGCAACGAACCCATTCCCCTGTAAAACTGGTGTCTAATTTAACGTCCTTGATTGCTACATCAAGCAACACACCCCCTACAAACGGCTATAATGAGTCACATAACTCACTTGTATGCCGTAAGCGTCGAGCTGGAACTGAGGATAAAACTGTACTGACAGCTAGTATTAGCACTACTCCTAAAAATTCAGTACCCTCTGCTCATACAGAACCCTCCCTTCACCTTATGTGCTTATCGAAAAACTCCAGCCATCAAGCTCTTTTTCAGTACTATCTTCAGAAATAGAACTTCTAAAGTTGTCTATAGGAGAACTTAAGGCTGAGTTAAGGGAAATAAAAAACAGTAAGTCAGTAAATGCTGGAAACATCGAAACCGATACCGAGATATCCAAATTATCAGATCAGATCAGCGATATCAGATCGCAGGTCTGTGAATTGACACCTCTAACTATCCTCATGAAAACTGTAAACCTTAACAAGCTTGACACAGAATCGGTAACTAAGGTAGATAACCTCATTATATTTGTTACCACAGAAGTAACAAAACGACTCGACGCAAAACTGAGTGCTATTGTCTACAACGTTCCGGACAATGAGGCACTAAAAAAGGTACAGCGCATCTTACTTAGTGAAGCGAAAATGCCTAACTCCAAGACTAAGTGCTATAGGCTGAAGAAGAGTCAACATGAAAAGTGTTGTCCTATTCGTTTTCAGTTCGAAACACCGGCAGAGACCAGAAAATTCATCCACTCCCAACACACCCTATCGCAAGCCAGAAACTACAAACATATAAAGGTCGGGGTGGACAAAACAGTCATAGAAAGGCGCGCATACAACTATCTCGCTAAGACTAATTGTGAAATAGGTAATAGGACATTGCAAGCAGCCATTATTCCCAACCCTGTGAAAGATACAGTAGACCCCACCGCATCACCCCTCTCAAAACACACAGAAATATCCCATCAGAGTGCAACACCAGCCGAAAGGCCACTAGACTGTAACCAAATAAATAATAAAACCATACCACCCATCACCGCAGAATCTAAAATGCCACTAAATAACCCCAGAAAAAAAGTTAAAACCCCCCGAAATTCGACTTTGTCCTCTCCTAGCCATAATTCCATTGCTAAAGATAAGGAAAATATGCCCCTAAATCATACCAACAAAAACAGTGGCAGCTTAAATAAACCCACACTCCCACGGTCAATAGTACTAGCACCCACAACGTGCTAAATCGCACCATGGCACACACTGATATCCAATGTCACAACAATGTCACCCTCAATAGTACAAGTGGTAATAGTCAGAACTCGGCTATCAACAACTTAGGGTCTTCAGAGTATGGCACACAAACAAATTTTGACCGGATATATGGTACAAGTCTGCTGGGAACTAACCCACAATGCAGTACACATGAAACCCACACAAGGACACAACTAGCATCAAACAATAGGTGGAATAATAAGCCATGGTCATCAAAAGGATCCAATCATTTTTTATCCCCCGCGTCCCTGTCAGCGTTGAAAAAACAGCTGGTAGGGATGTTAACACTCCTAAACCACTAGAGCTGGCTCCCTCCTTGCATGAAAACAGGAACGGTCTAGTGCACCCGTATCCATTAGGCACACTTGACACTTGCACAAGTATAGGTCAAATAAAGAACCCTACCCACTTCTGTAACCTAACTAAAAATAAAAATTCCTTGGTCTATAGCAAATCCAGTACTCCAACTCCTAATTCTTCACCGAAAACAGCACACACCAACTCGGTAGACATAGGTGAGCATGATGCTGAAACTCCTCTTAACATAGGATCATCATGTCAAGCAGAACTACTGGGTGCTGAACCATATTCGGGGCTGACTAACGAACTTAAATACTTCAAATGCTACTTCAACTCTCATCTTTACCTAATCCTCATAAATGCTAGATCTGTTCTAAATAAATTGCCGATGCTCAGAGCACTCACAGTAATATACAAACCCCCTGTAATTGTCATCACTGAATCTTGGTGTCATTCGAACATCTTGGATGAAGAAATAAGCTTAGATAACTACACACACTTTCGGTGTGACAGGGAAGGTGGTAAGGGAGGGGGTTGTCTCATGTACTTTCTGAATGCACTTACTGTATCACAGCTAGAAAGTAGTACACTTAACATGCCTGAGACTCTATGGGTTAATGTACACCTAAATAACGTAACAGCATTAATTGGATGCACCTACAGAGCACCTGGCACCTTTAGTAATTACGAGACCCAACTTATTAATACTCTGGAGCAATTATCCGACTTACAATACGACCATAAGATCCTATGTGGGGACTTTAACTTACCTGAAATCAACTGGGATATACCCACAGGCCCAACTAAATTTGATAAGTTCTTAGGCACACTGGATATACTTGGCTGGAAACAAACTGTCACTACTCCCACAAGAGGTAATAACGTACTAGACTTAATCTTCTGCCACAATATAAGCCCCCTTTCAACGCTAGTAGGTTCTGAGTTTCCAGGGAGCGACCACAAAACAGTGATATGTGCACTGCCACTTCCGCTGAGTAGCAATGCATCTCATACCTCCACTTCACAACAAGTAATATATAGGAACTATAGTAAGGCAAACTGGGCCTTGGTAGAATCAATGCTAAGATCCTCCGAATGGGATGAATACTTCACTACTGATGACCTCTCGAGAGCCCTAACCATCTTCTACCATAACACTAACACATGCTTAGATGCTGTCATTCCACTCCAAACACTAAAGGTTTCCCCACACAGAAAGTCATTCATAAAACCAAAGGATCGTACGAAACTGAAGAGACTCTCAACAAGTTACTTCAAACACCACGACTTTGGCACTCTAGGTCTAATACTTAACACCCTTAGCTCCATCTCACAAGCTCGAGATTTCCGTATGAGAAAGGAAGAACGCATCGCAGTAGCCAGTCCTGCTAGAGTGTATGCACTCACAGAAATCTTAAGGAAGCGAATGAATCGCAAAAATCACAGCATTTCTCTCCTCATAGACAAAGGTAGGCTATGCACTAACTCTGCAGACATATGTGAACTATTCAACAAAACGTTTGCAGGTAACTACCTTAAGCCCTCAGTCCAGCTACTCGATATACACCCTATTACTAATATGGCACAAACTCCATCTCCACTCACACCAAACCAAATTAGCACTGTTCAATTCACTTACGCTAATATTAACCAAACTATAAGAACCCTCAAAAGTTCAAAAGGTTTCGGTACCGACGGTATATCATCTTACTTCTATAAATATGGTGGCCCTGACATTCCTCTACTGCTGCTTAAAATATTCACAATGTCCCTAGAAACCCAAACTTACCCTGACATATGGAAGACAACATTCATTATGCCTAAACACAAATCTGGCTCGAAAACTGAAGTCAGTAACTACCGGCCGATCAATATCACACCTATAGCATCTAGAATCATGGAGAGACTAGTCAAAGATAACTTAATCAAACATATGCTTAGCCGCAATATTATAAGTCCGAACCAACATGGATTCCTGAAATCCAGATCATGTTTAACATGTCACCTAGACTTCTTCAATTTTGTAACCAGCAGTCGTGACAGACGGCAACTAGTACTTGTCATCTACTTTGACATTTCTAAGGCATTTGACCGTGTTGACCATTTACTGCTAACAAATAAGCTGAACTCCTTAGGAATACGTGACCCATTATTAGGATGGCTTAAATCATTCCTTAACAATAGGTCCCAAATAGTTAAACTCGGGTCTGCAACCTCCAAACCTAGCCCTATCACTTCTGGTGTAGTACAAGGTAGTGTCATTGGACCCCTCCTATTTACACTATACATCAATGACATATGCGCTTGCTTCACGCACGGGAAACCATTCATCTTTGCAGATGACCTAAAAGTAGCTTATACATTCCAAAGTGATGACTTAGGGAACTTCGAGAATGTAGTGCAGAAGGAATTAGATAAAATGACTGCTTGGTCGTCCCTATGGAATCTCCAATTCAATCTGAACAAATGTGGCTGGATCTGCTTCGGCGCACCCTCAATTGACCTGAAATTAACGCTTCAATCTGCTAACCTAACCAGACTCCGAAGTGTCGTTGACCTAGGCCTGAGGTACTCTAGTGACTTGACATTCTCTGAGCAAGTAGCATCACAGACTAGAAAATCGAGGATGCTCTTAGGATGCATACTCAGGAACTTTCACGACAATGAAGCCAAGCTAATTCTGTACAAAACATGTGTCAGACCACTACTAGAATACTGTCCATTTATTATAAGCAGCACTCGCACACGTGATAAGCTAAGGATGGAAAGTATCCAACGATATTTTACCTCAAAACTACTTGGCTATGATTGTAAGAAAGACTACATCTCACGGTGCATGATCCTAAAACTTGACCCACTTTGGACAAGGCGACTTATTATAAACCTAATATTCTTCTTTAAGGTCCTTCACAAAATATCATTCTCAGGTAACAGGGACATACAATTCGCACAGGAAGGTTCTTACGATCTGCGTAACCAAACTTCCACAGTGACAACTCATTCTTTTAAGTCAACACTCCGTGAAAACTTCTTCACAGTCATGTATTCTAAAATATGGAATAGCCTACCCCTAGATGTCAGAACTTGCTCTTCGGTTACAAGCTTCAAACGCTCTCTATACAGACTGTTTCACTCTACTGATTATATTAATAAACTATTTACTCCTAGAACGAATCAACCACTAATCTACTACAGCACCTAAAAACGCACTTCAACACCCTTAGCAATCTAAAAACTATAAATAAACTAGCAGCATGGATGCATAAAGACTAGTACGGAACATACAGGATTAGTTTACCCTTAGAAATAGGACGTGTCACTTTATTGTAACCTTCAAACGCTTGCTATATAAACTGTTTTATCCCAAAGACTATCCCTACCAAAACCCATTACTTACTTCTAAAACGCATCAGTCATTAGAACACTAAAACGCTCAGACTCATTAATACACATCATGACACTAAATAAACCCTAAGACTTCGCATATATTCGTGAAAAGACAACTAAAATACATATAACATTTTACTAATGTACTGTACAATTAACAAACATTTATATATGCATTAATGTCCTTTTAATGTTTACATACTTTTCCTTTTTGGTACTCTGCTACTCCTATTCATCTTCTGGTCGAGGTCGAACAACCCTGCATCTAAACTGAAATGAGGATTAATTCCAAACCATCTATCTCATAACCACCCAAATTCCATGAACGATCCAATTCTACCATTTGAAGACGCTGGCGAACATGCTGTAAATGAGTATTCATGATCTGAAATGAAGAAGCAACTGGTTTTCAAACAGTTTTCAACATTTTTCTGAACTTACGAATACAGTCCGCCATGCAGACACAAATGGAGCAAATGGAGGATTCTGGAATCGACCTCGGCACCATTTGATGCAGTAAAACAACTTAATATGACCTCATCTAGTTTTCGCATCCACGATCAAATTTCTTTCCTGTTATAAAACAAAGATAAGTCTACTGAAAAAATGGAATAAATATATCACTGATCTCAACATAATACATCAATAAACTTTAAGCCAAGGGTGCTGTTCACAACAAAGTTATGTAAGAGAATTGACTTCAAGCTTTTTTTCCCAGATATCCGTATTACATTCATCTGATGTCTGGGTTTTTTTTAATGCGAAGACAATATTTCTATATCTCTTTATGTGCTAAACAAACAGACTATATAGCAGACTGTTCCGACTGACTCTCATGTCAGAACAACCAAACTGTAAATTCATCATACCTCAAATTATGTGTAATTTATATAATAACTTATCCATGCCTGTACAATTGGTATGTTCCTGCATAAACAGGAAGAAATATATATATATATATACAACTAAAGTGAAAAATAATGTCCTCCTTATCTTACGAACAACTTGTCCTTTTTCCAGGATTATAACTTTCTTTCACCTATGAGCCGGAGTTATGCCTATGAAATCGTAATATTACATCAGTTAAATCTTCCCCCAAAACCAAGGCCACTTGAAACCAATAGCAACATAGCAACAAGCGTCACTGCAGGGATATGCAATAAAGTCGCTCGAATGGAATAAGCCATGCAACTTAGTGAAGGAACAGCAAAATACAAATTAAAGGCTCGAGATATTTCTGATTTTTATGAGGGCTTAGATCTTTATCTTGAAAAAGATAATAATGAACGCCTTGACAGATCATGCTTCTACCTCTAAATATATACTATTCGCTCAGCCTATTGTTGAGATGTGACCATGTGGGATGTGCACAGATTTATGGGGCATCTTATAAACTAACTTGCTGTCCATTGACTGATCTTTAAATACCACTTCACAATGTCTTATCTCATTCATTTTCCAATAACGTCTTTACTTGATCCTCATTATATCCCATTAAACCTAACATTTTACAGCTCTTTATGACTTATTATATTCCTACTCTCTGAAGGGTACGGTTGTACATTAAATGCACAAAAAGGTATAAAACAAAAACAACTGGCACAACTGAGGATAAATGTATTAAAACCAAAAGTGGACATCATGATAGTACGTGATATACGTGTAGCATTATACATTGCAAATGAACGTTGTCAGCCTAGGGAGTTTTCTATATTAATGCATTTATTAGTGATACTTGCACTTACCCATTTCATTACACTCTATTGATTCACCTCAGCACTTTTACTTTTCTAAAACAGCTTTCAATCCCTTGTAAACGTTGTACTTACCTCAATTTTGGTTGGTTATCGTATGCCGACAACCACGGGATGAAAACGAAACGAAGTCGATTTTCCCGCTCAACCTGGAGGACAATTGTACAATTCAATAACTATACAGCCTAGTTCAGACAATGTGTATTTATATATATATCAAATATTTAACTGTTGAAACATTATTAACTTGTAGACAATCTACGATTTGATATTATATCATACTTGATCGTGCCTGTAAAAATGGCATGCATTTTCATGTAAATTTGTATGTTTATATGAGAATATACATTATTATTATTATTAAGATGTTACGGTGATAACTTTTAGGCAGGATGGGGCGAGGAGTACTCGTCGAAATGTCACAGGATAGTGTCTCTTTCCATGCCTAAGAGTTTTCCGGTTGATTGCAGTATTGTTTTCGACGATTCGTGTTGAAGTTCGGTATCTTCTTTTTAAAGAAGATCCAGTTTCACAAGGCCTATGCCATACATTTGGGTGAGGGGACAAATACGCGACAAGGAATCTGCCACATAATGTTCCTTCCTGACATATGGTAAATACCCGATGTATATTTTGAAACGTAGTCCAGATGTCATGATTCTCTCAGTTAATACATATCTGAGATTGAGTTCAGAGAATGAGTTAGGGATTTGTGGTCAGTAAAAATTATAAATTCACGACCCTCCACTGAATGTTGAAAATGACGTATAGCACAGTACATAGCAAGAAGTTCCCTGCGGAATGTGCTGTACTTTGTTTCTGCTAATTGAAGGCACCTCGACAAAAAGCCGAGTGTTTCACACTCTCTCTTGACCAGTTGTTGCAGAACTGTGCCTATTGCAGTGTCTGATGCGTCAACCGAGATACTTAACGGTGCCGTTGGATTCTGATATATAAGAAGTGTGGCATCTGCGATAGATTTATTAACCTGAGTGAAAGCATTTTGAGCAGACGCGTAAAGTTCGACGGACTCGTTATTCCCTCGAAGAAGGTCCGTTAGCGGCTGAATTAGAGAAGCACAGTTGGTAATGAACCGTCGGTAATAACTTACCGAGCCATTAAAAGTGCGCAGACTTTTCACTGTCTGTGGCTCTGGAAAGTTCGGTATCACCTCAACTTTACTAACCACTGGGCGAATACCCTTGCAGTCAGTGGTGTGGCTCAAAACTTCGAGTGAGTCAAAGCTTATCTGACACTTGAATATTAATGGTAACGCCATGTTTGCGTAACCTTTCGAATGCCTAGTCGAAGCTTCTAAGATGAATTTCTTTTTCTGGACCGGCAATGAGGCAGTCGTCTGAGTATGCGTATACAAAGTCAGGACCGCGAAATACTTCATCAATGAATCGTCCGAATGTTGGTGCTGTATTTTGGAGACTGAATGGCATAAGTAGAAATTCAAAAAGTTCGAAGGGAATAATGATAGCCTTTTTCGAAACATCTTCTGGTGCACTCTGGATTTGGTTGTATGCTTTAACCAAGTATATTTTGGAAAAATAGTTACACCAGATAATGTTACCGTCAAGTCGTGTATGTGAGGCAGTGGTTAGTAGTCAAGGGTTTTTTGGCGTTCGCTCGCCGGTAATCGCCGGTGGGTCGCGAATCGCCGCCATCCTTTTCGGTACCGTATGCAGTGGGGATGCCTATGAGCTATTCGATGATCGAATGATGCTAATAGTGAGCATATGGACTCGTTTCTAGCGGGTCGTAGTTTGTAAGGAGCAAGTCATCGTGCAGAAGATGCCACAGGTTGTCGTAATGTTATGCACGATGGATTGTCAGACGGGCAATTAATCCGGGCACTTATGAGCAATCGGTTGGAAAGTTGTATCAAAGATTGCCTTCTTCTCAGCGAGTGACAAGCTGGGACTTACGCAGGTGATGCTTTTTGATAGACACCCCTGTAGTACCGTCTATCAGCGGTTTTTGATGGATGTCTACTGGTAAATCATAGTGGTTGAATAGGTCCGTGCCAATGATGCGCATTGTGACGTCAGCGAGAAGGATAATACATTGAACAGGTTTGCGTAAACCTACGTTCAGATAGACGTATTTCCTACCAAAGGTTCCTATTTGTTTACCACTTGCAGCCTGTAAGTTGAAGATAGGTTCCTTCTGTTGATCTGCTGCTGTCGCAGGAAGGGCGCCGACTTCTGCGCCTGTGTTGACTAAGTGTCATGAGTGGTTGATTTCATCACGAATGTAAAGTAGGTGATTGGTGCCGCCGGCCACGGTTGCCGCCAACACGTGCTGGCGAGATAGTTTTCCAAAGTCTTTCAGACATTGCTCAAATTACAAGGTTTTCGTCGACATTTCGCTTCCTGTCCATACGTATTGTAACATCAACACCAGTCAATGTTTTTAGTGAACGTGGCTTGGATTTAGACCGACCATGTGATTTTTGCCGTTGAAAGGATTTCGGACGACGATGGGAAGAATTACAGAGTATATTCAACCTAAGTAGCCTCTGGACAGAGTTGCACAACTCCATCGCTGCGGTGTCTCTACTCGAAGTCTGTTCGGTAACTGAGCATATTTCAGTAACTGGCCGTTTCGCTTTTTCTAGAATTTTATCTGCAGAAACAGCTAAGTTGTCTAAAATAACACCATGAAGTGTCACTAGCACAGCCTGTACTGACTGTGGCAGTTTGTATTAGAAAAGTCCTTCATTAAACTGACGCTGGCCAACAGCTTCCCTCTTCCTTGTTAGCATGCTCACAGCTAACTGACCACTTAACTTCACGTTGCAAAATACTTAATCAAGACGTAATCTATACGCGAGAACTTTTCTCCTTGGGAAAGATGCTTCAAGCAACTCATAAGAGTTACTTATATCTGGGCTTGACATATGCACAGTTACGCATTTGCTGAATTCCCGCGATAGGGTGTGGACAACTGTGAGGAACAGTGAACGTTGATCAGTTAACGCTTGTTCGCTGAAATCAGACCCAACTCTCTGAAACCATGTTTCTGCATCATCTAGCCAAGGTGGTACGAGCCGAATAATTTTGGCAGTTGATCCGATAGAGATGGCCTTAGGAGTGAGGTTATCCATGGTGGAATATATATAGTTTAAAAACATTGCAGGAACGAACTCACAGGATTTGTTTGTGTATTTACCAAAGATGGAGTTCGCGGTAGGGCTCACCGGTTTAGAGGCTGGCGGTATGTACGTTCATGGATGGGGCGAAGTATACTAACACAAGATCTAATACCGACAACTTCTATAGGATTCGTTCTGCGTAGGCCAAAGGCAAAGCAAGACACCAGAATTGACCGCCCAGATTACGAGTTAAATTTCCGGACCGAACCGGAGTCCGATATGATTGCTTGACTAGCTAGGGATCGAGCACGAACGAACGAAAGGGAAACGACAGCGTACCAAATGGCGTGGATGCTTGACTGGAAGCCTTCTGGTAAACAAGTTGACCTAAACAATGAGGGTCAGCATCCAATGTTCACTGGTGCGTTTTGTGGCCAATAATTCTGGGGAATTACCTACCACTACAATATTTAGCTGTCCCAAAACAACTTCGAAGCGAGCATCAAGACGTCAACATAGATACATGGCTGACTGAAAGTAGTCGTTCATACCATGAGTATCGTTGAGTTAGCGTGTGAATGCAAAGACTGTCCATATGACACGTAGCAATAATAAAAGATTTTTTTCTAAAAACAAAAAAGGAGTATTTCGCCAGGGCCTAGCAGATTCAAAGGTGGGAGGGTGGTGACTGCTATTCAGGGGATATGATGGTGGGGACTTAAGAGAACCACCCTTATCTGTGGGAATGCACTCTACTGCTAAGGCTCCTGAGGACGAATTACTTCAAAACAATAATAGTAATAAATAAAATAAAAAATAAATGCTGCCTGTATGTCACAGCTTGCGTACAAACTCTTTGAAAAAATGGCTCATAGTACGATTTCTCTACTTCAGGTGGACATCCAACTGTATAAATCAGAACAACAGCATAAATCAGTTTTACTATACTTCCTCTTTTCTCTTAAATAACTTATGTACTTTGGCATTTGGATTTCACTTCTTCAGTTACTATTCCCAACATTACCCTATATAAAAGTGAAAACCATAATTCGTTTCGCCCTAATTTTTACTTTTTTTAATTGTTATTCTATACTTCAGTTGTTGTTTACTACTATAAACTTAAACTAACCGTTAGTATGTAACACTATAAAACTCAATGACTAGAGATTCCTAGTAATAAAAAAGGAGAATAAACACTGCGGTTATCGCATATGGTTTACTTAAATTATTATTATCTGCTGGCTGCTTCTGTTTTCTTCACTTCTCGAAGGTATTGCACTGAAGCACTGCTAATGGACAGTAATCCTGCTTTCTACATTTGTATTACTTGAGCGGTATCCAGAATATTGTTAGCACTTACGATGAACAACGGAACAAATTCCATTCTGAATTCTGTTCAACATCGCAAAGTTAACTTTGCGACCAATTTGTCCCTTCTATCTGCTAATACCAATATAATGCTGTACTTACCATCTAATGTGGATTTTTATAAACTTTCAAACTCTTATTGATTGATAAAATGATAAAAATAACGGTCTGGATCCAGTGTGGCTTACTCCAGCACATGTATATCACCTCTCTTCTTACATTCCATTAACGCAAAATTTCACAATTCCCGCATGAATCTGACTCACTATGAGTATATTAAATATTATAATTTAGACTTAATCCAAAATCTTATATTCTATTCTTATAAAGTTTCTAGAGGTCATTTTCCAATTTCTAATTTCATAAAACAGTGTTCAATTTCAGACTGCACTTGTCTAATATGATCATGCCTGTACAAACGGTATGTGAATCATGTAAATGCTTAATTTATATGAAATATATATTATTATTATTATCGTAAATTGGACAACCACTTGACCTAAATCCAAGGAAAAAGACGGCGACAACTCGGTTCCGCCAGAATCGACCAACTGGTCCTGATATTAAGTTCTCAACAAGCAGACACTGTAATAACATTTACTGCACAATACGCTGTGGTTGTGCGACTCACTACCATCTGCCTGTATAGCAATGTGAGAGCGCTGAGAAAGGAGGCAGGTGAACTCAGATTCTCCAGTCACACTAATACCTTAAAATAATCATCTTTACTGAAACCTCGCCGACCCAAACAATCGCCGAGAACGAAATCAGTATAATTAATGTAGTTATAGTTAGGAGAAACAGGGACAACAAGGAAGGGAGAGTTGCCATATACTATGATAGGCAACTTGAATGCGTACGTACGGAGGACCCACCACTTACTGAACTCCCAGACTCTATACGGTGTCATTTCACCGTAGGCCACACCAAGAATTCACTGGGTGGCATCCACCGATCACCCACCTGTGGGGCAGAGCACAACCAGATACTGCTCAGCACTATCACAGGAATATGGGACTTGGGCAATGACCAAATCACCGTAGCTAGGGATTTCAATGCCCCATTCCTGAACTTGGCTCGAGATATGATCAGGGAAAATTCGGTCGAAATCCAACACAAACCATTAGAAATACAGGACAGACTGAGAACACTGGAGATGACACTGGGTGGGGCCCTAGTGGAAAGTCATCAAAACTAGACTACATTCTAACAACTGACCAACTAATCGTCGAAAAAGTCCGGATCAGAACTCCTCTAGGAATTAGTGACCATGTAGTCATAGGATTTGATCTTGCTCTCCATGATCACTTGCAGCAGGACGCTAAACAATCATGTCTGTGCCATAACAAGGCGGACCATGCGAAGGCTTTCGTCTGACGCAGAATGGTCAACAGAATGGGCTGAGTTATCTGTGGATAAACACTGAGAAGGGGTAAAAGAGGTCATTCACACAGCAACCTTGGATAGCGTCCCTCTAGTCACAGCACAGCCGAGGAAATTGTTATCATGGCTGAAGAGAGGTACGCGACATAATCCACAAGCAAAGCGAAAGGCTTGGTTTACCAAGCGTGTATCTAAGATTCAGACCGACCACGACGTACACCTGGAATCCAGGACAGTCAAGAGTGACAGTTCATTTCATGCTAACCTAGCCAAAAACTGGCGAACCCCAAAGCTTTTAGCGATCAATGTAAGTAAGAAAATTAACCGGGGTTATGTGCCTTAGTAGGCCCAAACTGTCGATATATCACTAGTCTCGAGATGGATAAACATTTGCTTTGGCCTTCGCCGAACAGTTAAAGAGCAATGCAGGTATTACTGTTACGGACCTAATTGGGGGCACTACTTATTCACCGGCGGATAACCTGGCGGCTGCTCTCCAAATAAACCGAGCAGTAGTACTAGGGAAGCTACAGAGGCTCACATCTGAAAAGTCTCCAGGCTGTGACGACATCAGGCCGTTTCCTCTGAAACGGTGCTCCAAATCCCTCTGTAGTCCTTTATGGGACTTGTTCTCACACTGAATGGATTCAGGGAAATTGCCAAGGGAGTGGAAAATAGCTATCCTTTCTCTGATTTTCAAGGGTTGGTACAGGCAATATGACACCAGTTGAAGACTAGTAGCGCCAAAATGGTATCCAAATAGCATCAAAAGCGCCGAAAAGTCTAATTGATGATCACATCAGCGAACACCTCGATGAGACTAAAAGACTGCGTGTAGCCCAATATGTTTTCAAGGAATGCGAATCGGTTGTAACAAACCTGCTATCAGCTTGGGACGATTGGATATCATGGTGGGACATGAAAATTCCAATCCATGTGGTCATCCTAAACCTTGAGGAGGCATCTGACACAGTTCACCACGACCTCATACACAAAACAAGTAAGACAAGTATAGGTGAGCCGCTTCTGCTATGGTTGAAGCATTACCTAGCTGAGAGTGAATTCTCCGCTAAGTTCAATCGAGTCTAGCCATCTTGGCATTGCTTATCATCAGGATTTTCACAGGACTCTACCCAGGGGCCACTGATAATAATAATAACATATACTCATGATGTTTTCGATTTTTATCAATGACCTACCATGCCGTCTTAGCTGTCCTATTCTTCTTTTCGTTGACTACGTAAGGATTTGGAGGGTGGTAGAGTTTTCCGAAAACTCAGATAGACTGCAAACAGAACTGAAGCTTCTGAAAGAATGAACGGTGGTCAGTGGTCCAACTTTCAACCTGGAAAAGTGCAGAGTAGTGTGGGCTGCAGAATGCAAGGTATTCTTCGTGTGGAGAAAAATTGTCTTGGGCAATGTTGGAGCTTCAATTAAGTCCAGTTCTAACGAAAACATGGACACAAGCGTAAATTACACAGGGGATTTAGCGAGGGCATATGAGGTCATGCACTTTATACACAGACAGCTAGGTGCACTCACTCTTGAGCTCTTCCAAAGGCTGTACGAAACAGACGTCAGATGACACCTTGAAGTACACAATATCATTACACCCCACTGCTTAGAAGAGGCGCCAGCATATTGGAAAGAGTCCAAAGATGGGCGACAAATGAGTGGTTGGTCTCCGAAATAAACCGTTTGATGAAGGGCTAAATAAATAAGGCCTGTTCACACTTAGCTATTATTGGTTTAGGAGGGAACTGATTACCGCCTATAAGATAACAAGTGACCTGAATCACCCAAACTAAGTGTTCTGCCATCAATTAGGTATGGGCTTCCTCTTGAAAATCACAGAAGGGAAGCTCACCGGAAGGCATAACTGGAGTGGGCTACCACTTCTTTTCACTGCGGGTTTACGTCCCTGGAACTACTTACCGGTAGATTTATCTACAGCACTGTATGCGGACAGCTTTAAGCGAAGGTTGGACAAACATGCAGTGACACAATGACTGGGTCCAAATGGCCCATCCCTTCATAATCCCATACACCATTTATGGGTAGGCATCTAAAGTCATTGTTTCACTCCTTTACATTCTCTCCTGTCTTACTCCTCTGACTACTCCAACTACTACACATACACATTTTACTATTTGTCCTATTGGTATTGTTTATATAATAATAATTTGCTTTATTCCAAAACAGTATTTGTGATACAGAATGCAATTCTCAGAATTTCACTACAGTATTGTATCCAGTTAGTGTATTAACAATAAATAAAATTCTACATAGATTTAGGAAATATCAGTTCATTATGACAACAACATATTGGCATGTCGGTAGCAAAGCCAAAATTGAACAGAATGTTTGAAGGTGCTAGAAAAGTAGGTTCTAGCATATTTACTGGCGTAAGCAGAAGAAAGAAATAAAGCTGCACGTAACAGAAAAAAAAATAGAGAGAGAAGGAAAAGAAAGAAAGAAAACGTTGTACATGTAAATGATACGAGTTGAAAAGACGAGATCCAGTTGTTCTACTGACTATTTAATAAGTTATAGGTATCACCACTAATGTTTACTTTATTGCACAGAACTCGAGCTAAGTAGGGTATGGTTGAGTTTTGGTACTTGCTAGTGCCAGCATATAGTTTTCTATATAGGCTCCTGGTTTTGCCTGATGAGATACAAGGGGATAATTGTAAATGAAGAGGGTGGTGTGAGTTAGAGTGGATTTAGCCTATCTTGCACATGAGTCCATGTGTCTGTCCACCAGAATATTAACAAGCTGGCTAAGTGGCACACTGCTTACCCTGCTGACAACCTTTAACATCCTGCGTAATAAGGTATAGTCTTACTTTAGTAGCCAGGCCAGGAAAAACTAAGGGGGAACAATATAGAATAATAAATAAATAAATAAATTTATTCTCATGATGCAGTACATGAGGGACGCCAGTTTACAGGCATCATCAAATTGTTACAGAAATAGGACCATATTATTCAGTCACAATTTACAGTCGATAGCAAAATATGTTTAACATGTACACTGGAGATTATACATACACTTGATAAATGTTAATCCCAATTGTATAAAACAGCCTTTTCACTTATGTACAATCGTTTCTGTACATAGTTGGAAAAATCCGCTAGATTGTCAGTGAGTGAAACATATCAGGAAATACAGAAGTATTGTCTTCGCATTAACAAAAAAACCAGGTCTTCGGTAGATGGGTTATAAGTGCCTGGGGGAAAAAATAAAGCTTGAAGTCAGTTTTCATACATAATTTTACTGTGTACAGAATTCTTGAATTATAGTTCATTGTTGTGTTATTTGGAAATCAGTGATTTGCTTATCTCATTTGATCTACAATGTCATTGTTGGGAGCAAAATACATAAGCTTTAGACGCATCAATTAATGGATTTCTACTGCTTGTGGGTATTTACTCATGAGGAGGGTTTTTGAATTTTAGTTGTTCCGACAGGAGTTGTGGATATTAACTGCTCAGCAACATTACGGATATAAGTTCATCACATTATCTCAGGAAAGTTGGGTTGTAGTTGGTGAGGTATATATGATGCCCGACGAGCGTACATCTGTCCATGTGATGTTGTGGTGAAATATATTTTTTTTATGTTGTCGGTTTATGTCCGTTTTATTCCACTTATTGTGTTGGGTAGAAGTTTTACAAACGAAACTTCTTGTCTGTTTGAGGGTAAGTATCTTAATCGTTAATATTTTATCTAAAATTATAAATATAGGCAAAAACCAACAGGTGTAGTATTTAAGCTTATACATTAAATGGACCTATAATTTCGGAGGCTCTCAGATAGGAACTAGGACTACTATCGTTTGCAAACTCTTGTAGTTTGTCGTTAAGCACTTTTTTGAATGAGGCCAATGTACCTGCTTGACGCATTTCCATTGGTAGTTTATTCCATATCTGTGAATACCTAATCGAGTCAAACTTTTGCCTGGTAGCTGTTTTAAATTGTTCGATAGCTACTGTATCCTTAGTGTGTCTTAGTTTGTAGCCACTGTCATCTGAAAGTCGAATGCCATTAGTAGAGGTAAAAACTAAGTGGTTTAGAAGCTTATAGTAAAGTGTTAAGTTTAGTCTCAGGCGTCTTAGCCATAGTGTTTCTAATCCTAGAGTGTCACATCTAGTGGAGTAGTTCGCACCATTTTCGGTTCCGAGTAATTTTGACGTGAAGTACCTCTGCACTCCCTCGACTTTCAATAGGCAGAATACCGGCAGCCTGTAGACGGCCGTAATTTTGAGTGACCGCGAATGAGATAAACAAGCGATTTGCTCGCTCGTGATTGGCCAGTTTGTCATTCTAGTTGAGGTAATTTCAAACATCATTTTGCTGCTTGGTTAAGTACTGAATTTCCGGGATCGTTTTATCAAATTTGAGAGATAACTGACAACACAAACTATTACAGCTCAGGAGGGAAATGAAATACCGGTGGATTTATTTGCTGAATTCAACGAATTCATGCCAAATTAAGATCTAAGGACTTCTTAGGGGTGTGAAGAATGCAAACAATGTTCTGAAGAGGTAATAACTTCACGCAACTTCATTTATTGCTTGACCATTATTTTCAGAGATCCTTAAATAAGTATGATATACACAGTGGTCTGGCTAATCATGATCAAAATGGCATGGTTCATGCAGCATATACATATACTCATGTATATGTAGGTAAACCTAGATAAACTGTGTTCTTGTCACGAAGATCGGAAAGCAGGTATCAGATGTCTCAGTAAGCAGTGTAATACATGTAAGTTACATGTTTTTATTTGACACAAGCTGGATCTTCACTCACTTTCAGAATTAATCTTGAATTCAGTTGGAATAAGCTTGTTGAGCACATCAGTATTGAGAGAATACAGTGAAAGTAAGTAAACACATGCTTCTTAAGATTAAGTGATACATTTATTTGACATGATTGTATAATTATTAGTTGTCTATCTAAGTTAATGATGAATTCGTTGCGATGATAATACCTATTATTGTTTTTATAGTCACTATGAACATGAATGTCATTATTATTGCTGTCAATACCTATTATTTGTCATAAAGTGGTTGTCATTTTTGCTAAAATATTTGTACAAGCTTTGAAAACTACTGCATAACTTGTTGTTAGATAATTTTATCATTTCATGATGCTTCAATGGACCTACTGGATATCGACCAGCGATAGGTTGCAAAGTCCCTTAAGTTTAGTGAAAACTATTGGGCTACTTATATGTACTATATATATATATATATTGTTTGTAAAGTGATTACTTGTAAATGCTTATCAGGAAAAATTTTTTATCCAGATCATGCATGTAATACCCAAGTTAATTATGCTTTTCTTAAACCTTTTCAGACTTATGTAAAAACATATATGTGCCGTGTTCTCAGATGGAACTTACTGACGGTAACAAAGGACTACTCATCTGAATTATCTGTACATTTGAAATCTGATTTTTGTTTAATAAACAATTTTTCAATGAATCTGTCTTCCTTCTGTTGTAATGCGATTGTGTTCCAGTAACATAAGTAACTCGTGCTAAGTTAGGAGTTGAGGGTAAACTGTTAGGAGTAAATGCGGTGTCTGGAAAACCTTTGTTTACGTGGTTATATGAGCAGATAGCAACGCATCGTGTTCCGTGGGTGAGAGCTCTAGGCATTCTGTTTTTAATTATTACGATAACCGTAGTTGCACTGAGTTATACATCTAACAGCATAGGTATAGTCTCTCCTTATGATACATTGCGACATGCAGAAATCACAAGCAAACTATCTCAGGTAGATTTATTCTCAATTGGTGACTATGAATCGGGAATCAGTTTACGTATTCTGCTATGACGATATATAACTCGAAACGCTTTATAATCGCAACACCTTCTCTACGGTTTAGGCATATTTACTTTATTTGACCACAACATAATCTTTTACCAATAGGCTTTTCCAAATATCTGCTCCTACTTAGTATTTCAAAGATAGCCTCATATACTCTATACCTCACATATTACGCAAGGGCTAATATTCGGTCTTATCAAGTAGAATAAACAAACGATTAACGAGGAATACATTTATTAATGAATTAACATGTAATACAAAATCGACAACAGTGCAGGTATCTTCTTCTTTATCAACGAAATCCATGAAATTCCCAAAAGTAGATATTATCTGAAAAAGGACATAAGATATATACAGATATAGACATTGTTATCAGTGTTAACACAATAACTAACCATTAAATATGTTTAAAATGACGAAATAATTACTTGAATTGTATATAATTATGTAAGTCAACAGTTTTCAATAATATAAAATCCATATTGCATCTGCCTGCAAACATCAAGTTTATGCCATAAAAAAAGGAATTACTTTGCGTATATAATTTTTAAGTATTTCTGCAGATTTTTCCTAAAGAAATACATATGGAGTAGCCTTGTCAGTATTACGAAAATTAAACAAGGAAGTAAATGATGTAATTACCGAAACGAGCTATCCCACCTCGTCATGTCCATGTGTAATCCATTAAAATGCAAAGAAAATTCACGAAAAAATCATTATAACATGTTTCTTCAAGTAATTCGACGTATTTTGAACGGAAAAGTACGTTTTTCCAAAAAACTGCAAACTGCCTGTAAGCTACGGCCGGATAAGGACACCACCATTGCCTATTTCTGCTAAATACGCCGTATTTCATCAACTTTTAACTGGGATATGTGTAAAAAAGTGTGTAAAACAACGAAAAATGACCTAACCTTGACGTCATTTCCAAAAATAACGCCAATATTCATCAGCTGATCAAATGACCTACGGCCGTCTACAGGCTGCCCAGAATACCAGAGTTAACGAATTGTGGGAGCAAGGGTTGGGTTATTCTAGAATGTTTTAACTTCTCGATGTAGAAGGTAAAACGGAATATTTTCTTAGAAATCATTAAGATATGAGACGACCAGGAAAGATCAGCAGATAGAATGACGCCTAGGTATTTAATTTCAGACTTGGTTTCTATTTCAGTGCCATCAATGTTGCACACCTCTTGAGTGCTAACCAGTTTGTTTAGGTCAAATTCGTGCCTAAACTGTTTGGCATTTGGAGGGGTTTAAGGTGAGACCGTCCTCCTTGGACCATTGGCTGACTTTTGATGAAAAGTCGTTTCGTTTAGAGCAGTCACTTTGACATTTGACTGGCAAAGATACAGTTAGGTCGTCAGCATATTTCACAAAATTAATGTCATTTGAAGATGGTAGGTCATATAGAAAGGAAAAAAGAGACGTGGGGAGAGAACAGCACTTTGGGAGACACCAGCTTCAGTGAGTACAGCAGAGGAGGATTCACCTTTGTATGCGGTATACTGCATTCTGTTAGACAAGTAGGAATGCAACCAGTTTGTGACCCAGGACTCAGTTTGTGTCATGGAGAGCTTACTTAGCAAGAGACATCTAGGTACAGAGTCGAAAGCAGAAGTGAAGTCGGGAAACGCGCAGCGAAAGTATTTGGCACCTTTATCTAATGATGGGACAATACTGTTGTGTAAGACGGCTGCGGCGTCCAAAGTGCTCCTACCCTGTCTATAGGCTTTTAAGGGAGGGTTCGAGTTTAAGAAGTACTAGTTTTTCCATAAGCTTTAGAAACGGGGAAGTGATAGCAATGGGTCTGAACTTTACGTTCTTGCTATTTCCAGGTTTAGGGTCAGGGACAATTTCAATCTCTTTCCATGGAACAGGTACAACGTTTTTGGAGAAAAAGCATTTAGGATGTTAGTTAGTGGAGAGCATAAAGCATCTGCACATTGTTTTAGAACATACGCAGGTATACCATTAGGGCCAAGGCTACGTGAGGGCTTAGGCGTTTTAAGACATTTTAGAACATCGAGAGAATTAAATTCATCAAAGTTATCAGCTACTTGATCAGTAACGTTAGAAGTGGTTATAGTAGAACGAGAGCGTATAAAAGACTGATTAAGAGCACTAACATCATAGGGGGAAAAATATTACATCGCTTACTATTGCCAGTAATTTCATTGAAAAGTTTCCACGTGCTGATAGGAGATTTGCATGATAAAAGTGTATGGTTATAGATAGCATTAAGATTTTTGATTTCAGATTTGATTTGGGCATTAATCATTTTAAGTTCTAACTTATCTTTGAATTTATATGATGTTTCTTTTGCCTGCGAGGTTGTTTGAGATGAGGAGGCGAGAAGCGGTCGAGGAGTTTGAAGTGTTTGTTTGGGACAGCATGTATCAAGGCAGAACTTAAGATGGTCCGTTATATTGGCGATTATGTCATCTGATGTACTTTCATTGAATAAATCCCAGTTAGCATTGTTTAACATGCACCTTAGATTGAGTAAGTTGTCAGATGTGTAGCATTGTGCTTTCATAGACAGGTGTGAGAAGACTTTAATATGTGTTTTGCTGTAAATTTTTGGTAAAACACGGAGAATGCAGTGATCGCAGTTAAGTATCGGTGAACGTCTACGTGTTTCATATACTTATTCGTCATTAGTAAAAACTGAATCGAGGGTTTTGTCAAGTCGATTGGAAATTTGACTATGTTTGTGTGACCAAGTGCTTCAAGGAAGGAGCAATCTGAGGAGCTGAAGTCTCCGGTAATAATGGATAGAGAGTTGTCGAAGTTGGCAGCGGCAAAAATGGTGAACTCGCCAGCAAAATTAGATAGATCATATGGTGAGCAACTAGGAGAAACGTACATGTTTGTAACAAAGATATGTTTATATTTAGGGAGATATCTGGGACGACATTTGACAGTAATACAGTCAATGAAGTCATCTGAGAATGAGAAGCAAACATTACTTGAAATAGAACATTTGGAGTGAATAAAAGTTGCAACGCCACAACCATTTTCCTTATTACAACACTGACGGTCTTGTCGTAATAGAAAGAAGTCCTTTAGTGAGATAAGATTGTCATCATACAGCTCATGTATATATATATATATATATCAACTTCAAATGTAATTCATTGCCTGTTTTCGCGTTTTCTTTATTTCTTTTTTTGTCTTTTTGTCTGAATAATTTGACTGGTGAAAGGATGAATTCCAATCACAGTAGCAACAAAGTCTTAACACACCGCATACTACAAACAGCACATGATTAATCCCAGCATTACACCTTTTAGAGTAAACCATAGCTACGACAGTCAAGTGACAGGACGAACTGCGAAGAAGTTTACCAAAGACTAAAAAACTTTATCTCACGATCAAGAGGCTAGCACGAAGAAATCAAATTGGTTTACACTAGCTCGTATAAACGGTATTGGACGCTGAATAAAAGTACTACATTTCAATGGTATTTTCAGCAATAGCAATGTTGCTGAGATAATGTGAATAACTATTCGTGATATGTAAATATGTGGTCAGCACTGATGTGTCATTCAGTCGTAATGCAAGAAGTATTTTAAGTCATCAGTACCATATTTGTTTGTACGATTCACTTATTTGCAACTAACCAATCAGCGACGCCCACATATTGACTGTCATATAAAACGTGTGTTTTGAGACGTTCAGTACTCGAAAGATGTATAGTTTGGTGTCGTTTTTGCTTATATTTGGATTTGTGTCGTGTGATAAAGTCTTGGAGCTTAATGAGGATAATTTCGAATCCGAAATAAAGTCTCGTCCTCTGACTTTGGTTAAATTTTATGCACCTTGGTAATTTTATGATGAAATCACTAATTTACATACCAAACAGGTGTGGTCATTGCAAACAGTTGGCTCCTGCATTTAAGTCTGCTGCAGATATTATTGCGGAAAAATCTGACAGTATAACACTTGCCAAGGTGGACTGTACTGTACATCAAAATTTATGCTCAAAATACAAAGTTGATGGATATCCTACTCTTAAAATCTTCAGAAACGGAGAGCTAGATAGTGATTATGAGGGTCCAAGATCTTCAGGTAATTGTAATATTACTACAACTATAATCCAGATGGGATCGTGAAATACGTTTTGTCACGGGCTGGTCCTGCATCAAAAGAAATCAGTGTTGCTGCCGAAGTTGAGGCCGTTGTTTCAGATAGTATGCCAACAGTGGTTGCATTTATCAAATCGGCCAGTGACCCCTTGGCTGCGACTTTCCTGGACCTTGCAAAGACTATGATAGACGATGCCGTGTTTTCCCACAGTCACAGTAATATTTTTGAGAATTCAGGAGACAAGTAAGTTGTTAACTATCTTCCAGTAATAGTACTTTTTAAGTGAGATCCGAGTGTATCTTCCTAAACGTCTTAGAACTAAACTGGAGAGTGATTTCAGTACCTACAAGGGAGATCTAAGCAAGCAAAGCATTAAGACTTGGATTCGCAAGAATGGGTAAGAATTCATAACTTTTCATCACCTTTGTTTAGTCATGGACTGGTTGGTTACAGGTCACCTAAGGACTCATTTTACTTCAGAGATTCCAATCTCGTTGTAATCTACAATAACCAGTCCATCGAGTCTTATCCAGCTGGTGTTAAATATTGGAGAAATCGTCTTTTAAAAACCCTTAAAGATCAAACAGAAAAGTTCAAAGATTTCACGTTTGCCTATAGCTTCTCCGACGATTTTTCTCACGAATTGTCTGAGTTTGGCTTAGATTCTGGCGAATTTCCAGCTGCTCGGATAAGATCCTCCGATAGTAAAAAGTATAAACTTGATAAATTCAGGTACGTCAAACTACTTTTTTCAAAATTCTCTTTAGTCTGAACTCTTTTATTGAATTCGTGAATAAATTCAAAGAAGGCTCACTATCCCCTTATCTAAAAACCGAACCACTCCCGTCAGACGAAACTACTGCTGTCAAGAAGTTGGTTGCTCTCAACTTTGATGAAATAGTGAATGATGAGAAAAAAGACGTCATGGTTGTATTTCACGCACCCTGGTGTGGCCATTGTCAGAACTTGATGCCTAAATATGAGGAAGCAGCCAAGAAGCTCAAGGATGAGTCTAATGTCATATTGGCTGCAATGGATGCAACTGCTAATGATGTACCATCACCATATGTAGTTAGTGGATTCCCGACGATATATTTCGTACCAAAAGCAAAGAAGTCTTCCCCTGTTCAATACCAGGTGAGTATGTGTATTTACTGACTTTTTCTTTAGGGTGGTCGAACTACTGAGGATATCATCAAATACATTGCACGTGAAGCCACTGATGAATTAAGTTGTTATGATAGGTCAGGCAATGAAAAGAAGAAAGAACTGTAGCATTTGAACACATTTTCTCACAACATTGTATTCTATTTCCTCATTTTTATTGATTGTTTATTACATTGTTATTTGTGATCTTGCTATATTTCTATGTGAAATAAATTTAACTGGTTCAAAAATTAGTTTAGATTCATAGTTGTAAAGAGTTATCATCATGCAGTGAAACCACCTTAAATTTATACTTCTACTAAAAACTGGTCGATGAAGCATTTTTCATATATGATCAGACCTTTTTGATTTTATTTCTATCAGTCTTTCCTATACGAGTCATAGAAGGCTTTATGGATGCTGCAGATATGTGCTTGGTAGGATGAGATCAATGGGACATCGGATGAGTACTTTTGCGTCACTTTTACGATTTGCTTTTGAAATACGAAAGAAGGCAGCAAACAGTCCGATGTTCACAAAAAATAGTTAACAGACATCAATCTTCACAGACGCCTTTGAATCATTCTACTTGAGAAGTAAGTCAGAATACAATGACACTAAAATAAATGCGGAGTATGACAGAAGACACATTACTGTTGAGGCTATAAAGAAACGGTTATTGATAATAACAATGTTACTATGTGGTTGTAAAATTTGTTCATTTAATTCCAGATGCAAACATTATATGGAGAGTTCTTCAACATAGTCATGCAGAAAT
This sequence comes from Trichobilharzia regenti, assembly GCA_944472135.2. Classification (NCBI taxonomy): domain Eukaryota; kingdom Metazoa; phylum Platyhelminthes; class Trematoda; order Strigeidida; family Schistosomatidae; genus Trichobilharzia; species Trichobilharzia regenti. The sequence goes on along the minus strand of OX235264.1, from coordinate 31,505,223 downwards.
TACGAAATTGAGGTACCAGTCTCTAAGTACCTGGAAGTATTTCCTAAACATCCAAGCAACTACATAACTTTCTCATGTCAGGTGAGGTGACTTACAAGTTTGTTACAGAAAGAGATGTGAAGCTCACGACCATCTACCGTGCCAAAAGCAAGATTTTGATAATTTTGAACGGCCTAGATCCATTTCGTAGTTAATTTTGGTGTGGGAAATATGCTCTCAGCTCACCTGTTGAGATTGCCTGTTTTTCATGTAGTCTACAGTAATATTGAACAGATTTTCACACGTTACCGATCTACTTTTTTGACATCTACCACTGTTTTAGTCAAACAGACCACCTTTTTTACCATCAGTTGTATGTTGTAAGCGTGCTTTTATGAGAATGTTTGTGAGTTGTACTGTGGAGCTAAGTTACCATATGATAAATGGCCTTCCGTAATATCTGAATAAAATGTAAATGAAAGAATACCAATTACATTATATGGATGATTCTAATAAGTGACCTTAACATATGACTTTGAAATTAAGTTAATACGTAACATATATCTTAATAATGTTGTACAAGTCTGTGTAGTCCTTTTTTGATTGTAATTCAGAGATGCGATATAAGTTTTTGTAAACTTGATATATTAGGGTTTATGGTACTGCTCGGCTACCACACAAATGTAAATGAAGCTGAGGTTTTAAATTGGGAACCCATCGAATGGCAGTTAGAAATTTAGACCTCTTCTCTATATTACAGGTTAAAAAGCATCCTGCATTACTCTAGAGTTATAGTTTGGTGATGAACTTTAATTTAAGAGTAGATTTGTTTTTACTTGAGTCACAAGGTCTTTAGTCATGAGTTATTCGGTCTCAATGAACAATGGATAGATTAAGTTGCTCGAGTTGTGTGGTAATATCTAGCTGTGAAGGTGCAAATATGATGCTCAGTTAACCATCGAAGAAGGTAAATTTTGTGCACCAGTTCGTTCTATTCCACTTTATGACTAATGAGAGGTGATCATTGAGCGTAGAAGACAAATTTTGCAAGCATTTAATCGTAGGTATTTTCATTCACGTGATCATGCCTGGTGTTACAGTATGGTAAATATTTATAAAATGAGACAGTCTGAAATGGAAAATAAGTCGATCATTGCGGTTGTGAATTTTCATTTATTGAGTTGATTGGTACATGTAGTACGCATTGTAAACCACCAACCTTCCCCAGCAGGAAATGTTATCTAGGATAGGATTCTGTTGGTATGAAATTTTGAGTAGTCAGAACAGAACATGGTAACAACCTATAAAGTGATTTGATATTGGTTTAAGCAACGTACCAAGGTGTCAGTGACCTGGTTGTGGTCTTGAAGAAACGAAGCGAAGTTGTCGAATTTGTTTGAGATCGTTCACAATAGTGAAAGGACGCCTACTGCAAAGCACTTAAACTCTCGACTTCCTAAATTGCCTAGTTTATCGGAACTCACCCCCCCCCCCAATAACTGATGTATATATATCTTCTTCGACAATACTCTGAGAGGTGTAGTCGAATAAAAGGTGGCAATTTAATACGAAATTTACTTCATTCCGATTAATAGGCGAATAGATTAAGTCGAATCTAATCGTATCCTTTAGCTGGATTTTTATAGGCAAAGGTTGGAAAGTACACCAGAAACTAAATATAAGGTATTGTAAGATAAGAGGAGAATACAAGGAAGCGTATGCTACTGTTAATATATATCTGAAAAATAAAACAGTCCTATCGAGAAGTAAAACAACTCAAGAAAGATATTGATCTGATGCATTGGTTTGTATTATATTTAATCTAGTGTTATCATACTACATTTCTGAATGGTTCATCGGTGGCTCGATGTCAGAATTCTCACCAGCCACACATAAGGCCCTTCCGTAACCCGTATTACGTCTGGAAATATTGGGAGGTTGGTTGTCAAGCTGCCAAGTCCCTCCAATAAAAACTACATCACAGCTACTGGAACTCCAAAGCTTGAAGCCCTATCTTCTACTCGGAAAACAATGAATGAATGTAAAAACTACCTTGAAGACTGGTGTATAAATAAACAGGAAAATTCGATGTACAACAATCATGAATAAAATATGGGACAAAGATTTACATTAACAGGATTGTAACTAGCATCTAGTAAAGCGAAACTCATATCCAGTCAATAATTCCATAAGGTGTCACGTTATTATTCTTATTCAAATCTCACTACAACCTTGGCATTCCTTAGAATTTAATATTCATTTCAATTAGTAGAATGATATCTATCAAAGAAATCCATGGGGTAGTTCAACTAAAAAATTCATATAATTTAGAAGTTGATTGTGGAGATAGATAGGTTTCGATTGAGAATCTGAATCGGCTAGAGTAGCGTTGATGACCAAAGTGGATTCGTTAACTGTCTCATCCCAGCATAAAAATCTTCATCAGCTTACATCACTATACCTCAAAGAACTTTGATATATAAAACCAACTGGAATTCGGTTCACGATCAACAGATGAATTAGTTGAGCACTTCAATTATTTGTATGACTGCACTGACCGTAGTGAGTGAAAGGGCAACACAATTTCCATGTGATTAGATAAACGGCGCATCATTAGACAATGTCGCTCATAGTGCTGATAATAGACTGATGAATATCACAGGAATGAATGAGAGCTGTGTTTAATTCAATCCTTCTCGATAGCGTGAGTGGGCATTGTCAAAATGTGGTGAACTGACACGGAATGCCTATTTATTGCTCCTTAATTTCCAATGAATTTCATCTGGTATCACTTTGTCCCATTGTGACAACTTGAACTGATACACCTTTATGCAGAGTTCGGCGTTGATGAGTTAATCGGTCAACTTGTGAAAGAAAAGCTATCGTTCAAATGATTGGTATACTGTTAGAAGATACTGACGTTGAATGAATGAAGTGACTTGAAGGAGTTGAAAAGTGTGAACCATTGAATTCTAATTCATTGTGAAGCACTGGCTTTTAGTTTTATAATCCTGATATTTCTAGCAGCTGTTATAGAAAAAAATATTGAGCTGTGATCTGGGTTTAGGTCCGCTGAAAATGGATGATACCTGATGGTCAATTAAACTTTCATGTGCGGTTTTGCTTACTGATGTTTTCGATATAATAGCTATGGAGTGTTTCACTGTGTGTGGTAGATAGATGTCAAACTAGGCGATTTGTTTGTTGCGATCCTACATTTGGTGCAGTGGATAGGTTGAGGCCAGGCACTTGCTTTCCCAATTGTCATGCTGTTTGATATACTAAAAGATGATCTTTGACAACTATCTGATATCAGAGTTGATAGCTCAGATATATCACCGGTGGGCAAACTTAACAATAACTTGACTCTTCAAATCTCAGGCGTATCACATATTTTGATAGGAAGAGAAATAATTCGTAATGAAAACTACTACGTCTCAGCACTGACGAATCGTTAGTGAAGAAGCGTAAAGGATCGTTGCACTTCGAAGTAAATTAGTATTAAGTAACTCTACTAAATTAATTATTCATATTCTGATTGATCTGAATAGAATCTTTCGGTAGGAAGAATCATAATAGCCTTGTAAAGTATCATTATCTGGGGTTCGTCATAATTACATCATTCGTTACTAAGCAAGTTTCATCCGTCATGAATTAAAGTAACAGTTGTTTACTTGGACTGATCATACTTATCAACATTTCCCAGGTTCAACTACTTTGTTGTCGAATACAGTATATCTGAGTGGGACTTTACAGAAAAATGGGTCACGTCAAATTCATATTAATTATCCTATATCTTAATCTCACGCCAATATACGTAGTACATGTTTCAGCCACCTAAATCCATGGAGCGTGACGACCACAACCGTCAAACTCCTACGCACAAAACCCATGTCACGTAGTCATTAAGGAGTACAGAATACACTACTTAACAGTAGACATCCTTTCATGAGTAGCTAGATACCACATCTGTGCTAAAGTTGACCGAATTTGGCAGATGCCAAACGAATCTTTAGTATTCGTCCTGAAATTTAGCCAGTAGCTAGTCCATTATAGCTTACGCAGCTTCCAGAATAAGTAAAGTGGTCAACCGATTCAGCTTTCCTTAAATTAAGAGTTGGCACACATCAGTCCTGTAGCATCAGGCTACATTTGATAGGGTTGAAGTGCATGCCCAGCATATTCAAATTACTGCCCGATTCCGTCTGGTGGTTCTGCATTCTCTTTGAGTAAAATGAAAGTACTGTCTGCATACTTTAGGTCATCGAGGATTCACCCTGGTAACAGGCCAATCTCTAAGACGTAGAATTCGAGCAGTTCACCTTCATCATTATATCTATAGTACAACTGAACAAAAATGCTGACATTAGGCATCCATGACAAACTGGTCGCCTTCCCTTCAGATGAAAATGCTCTATAAGCTCATTTACAACTGCTTGAGTTCCAGCAGAGTACCTTTATCAGTAGTATATACTTCCTCTGTAGTACCTTCACAAACATTGCTCCTACAACTTTTGATTAACAGAGTCAAATTTTAACTTCAAGTCAAGAAATATGGCAAAAGCAGAACACAGCGAACCCTGATTGGAAGTATCGGTTCAAGTGTGAAGATATGATCTGAGAGTAAAGCCTCTCTGCACAACTAAGCATGAAGAAAATATTTCTTCATATACACCAAAACACGGCAGTCATATGCATTACTGTGGTATTGTAAAGTGCATAGACGTGAGTCCATATTAGTTTGTTTATTAGATGTATCACACAGTGAAACAGTATTATATACTGGATGACGTTTCGAACACAATTTATTGTTCATAATCATATCAATTGTAATCACACAACTTTGACACTTGAGTTTTATAGTTTTCTTTATCTTCTCCTATTTGTCATAATGGTAGTAGAATTTTCCATATACCTGGGACAGGTGTTGAATCATGTCTATTACATGTGTGCGCAGTTGATTCGATAAACAAAGCTTCTGTTATCAATCTCTCCCTATACCCTGTGACATTAGATTTTAAAACTGTCATCCTATTGTATGGTTGTGTGTGACTGCATGTAGTGCTATAGCTGAACTATTCTCTAGATTACTTATCTTATTTGGGTCAACCAATCCAGATTTAGCTAGGTTTTATGTTCGGCTAGTCTGACTGCCCCTGTTCTACTAGTTTGACCTATGTATTTGACCTCACAATCATTCAAGCAGGGTATTAGATAAACTAAATTGTTTTGTTTTAAAGGCTCCACAGGATCCTTTAACCGACAAAGCTCGTTTCTAATTGAGTTTGTGGGTTTGAATGCTACTTTTATTCCTGCCTTGTTAAGAATTCTGAGTAAGGCTTCCGAGGTTCCTTCCTTGTATGGAATTACTGTTGATGATTTAGATTCCTTATTGTTGGTGTCGTCATTAATATTATTATTATTATCACTATCACTATTATTATTATCATTATTATTATTATCACTATCGCTATTATTATTATTTATTTTATTTTTACTGACATAGGATGGGATGATCGGAAATCCAAATATCTGTTTGAGTGTGTGGGTTTTCTGTAAACACTAGTGTTTAACTTCTCATCTGCAATCTAACATTAGAAGTTCCCCTTCTTGACTTTCCAGTTCATAAGTGAATTGAATTGCCTTTACCTTCGAGTTGATGTTTTCGAAAAATCTATCTATATCTTGTGTTCTAAGTGCAGTGAATGTGTCATCTACATACCTCCACCATACTTTTGGGGTGGGGGTGAACGTTTCAATCGCTATCTTTTCCCACCTATCCATGAATATACCTGCTACAACCGGGGATATTGGTGATCCCATGGCAACTCCCTCAGTTTGTTTGTATATTTTCTCTTGGAATTTAAATACTGTAGAAGTCAGGCAAAGCTGCACTCTCAGCATTATGTCCTCAAGTGGCACTTTTGTCCTAAGTTCTAGTTCTTGGTCAGAAATGAGTTCGTTTCTGACTGCCTCTATAGCCATATTTATTGGTATACGTGTATATAAACTGACAATATCAAAACTAACCATTTTTTCTTCATTATCCAATTTTAATTTGTCTATTATTATTATTGCTCCCTTGGGTTCCTAGTGGAACATAGGGCTTCAACTGCACGTCTCCATTTTCTTCTGTCTTCTGCTGTACTTTTCGCCTGCATCCATGTTAATCCATATTCTTTCAACTCCTCTTCACACGATCTCCTCCATGTCACCCTTGGACGTCCCACACGCCGCTTCCCTTTCGGGTTCCACTCGAGGGCTTGGCGCGCGATGTCACCCAGCGGTCTCCTCAGCGAGTGTCCGATTCATCACCATCCACTTTCTCCTGCATATTTGTTGGCTGGCGATTGGTTCTTGCTTTGTTTGTTCCAATAATTCCTTGTTGGTGATTCTTTCCGGCCATCTGATTTTCAGTATTGAGCGAAGACAGTTGTTAATAAAGGTCTGCAGCCTTTTGGAAATATTCTTTGTGACCCGCCAAGTTTCTGACCCGTATAGAATAACTGACTTTACGTTTGTATTGAAAATCCGAATTTTGTTGGTGATGCTGAGTGACGAAGATTTCCAGATTGATTTCAGGCTGATGAATGTGTTTCTCGCCTTCCCGATTCTCGATTTGACATCCTCGTCCGCTCCTCCTGTAGTTGAGACAATGCTCCCTAGATAAGCGAATGAAGTAACCTCTTTCAAATCACTCCCGTTGATGGTGATTGACGTTGGATGTTGTTGCTGTTGTTGGTTGCTTATTTTCATAACCTCCGTCTTGTCTATGTTTACCTGGAGTCCTGTCTTTGCTGCTTCTTCGACCAGTTTGTCGGTTTTCGCTTGTAAGTCTTCGATTGTGTGTGACATCAAACATAAATTATCCACGAGCGAAATCCAGGTCTTCTAGGTTCTTCACGTCGGTCGGTCCAGGATATTCCTGTCTTCTCGTTTCCCACTGCCTGACGCAAAATCCAGTCCACCACAATTAGGAATATCATTGGTGATAGTAAGCACCCTTGTCTGACTCCTGTGTTTACTCCAAACGCCTCACTGAGTCTTCCGTTGTGGATCACTTGGCAGGTGCCGTTGTCGTACATCTGTTGAATAAGGTTGACGAATATTTGGGGTACGCCATAGTAATCGAGTAATTTCCAAATTACTTCACGATCAACGCTGTCGAAGGCCTTTTCAAAGTCTATAAAGTTGAGGTAGAGGTTTGATTGCCATTTTGTCTAATCTGTGTTTTAGTTCATAAGGATTAGTTAGTCTAGATTTCGAGTGGATTTTTAGGGGATTTAATACCACAGCTAAATATTTAGATAATTCATAGGTAGATGAATTTCTAAAATCAACTATAGGCCTAATAGGGTATCCTGACTTATGAACTTTAACAACACCATACATCCTACTGGGGTTATTAGTTTTTGGCATTAAATTAAACCACTTAGACTCACCTAGAAATGGCTTCATTCGGCGTATAAGGTCTGCTGTGGATTTCTTAACTTTATTCATAACTGTGTCGATTGATTTATTAATTTCCTCATATGGTCCTGTTAGTATGTAAGTATTTACCTTGTCGAAATAGTCTGATTTGTCCAATACTACTGTTGCATTTCCTTTGTCTGACTTTGTGATAACTATATCCTTGTTATTCTTAAGGTGTTTCAGGGCTTCTGTCTCTTGTTTTGTCAGGTTAGGTTTTCCACATTTTTGTCGTTTTAATGTAAGTGCACATTGTGCACGTACTTCTTCAGCTGTTGTTTTGTCTATCCCACTTAGTGCTATTTCTATTTTAAGGATGACATCCTCAGGTTTTAGGTTGTCCACCGCTACATTGAAGTTTAGTCCCTTTTCTAATACACTTATTTCCATCGGACTTAATATATGTGATGAGAGATTGATAACCCACTTTGGTTTATCGATCGCCGTTGATTTTGAGTTGTTGATTTCATCATTCTGAGATGAAGATTTCTCCTCTAATAATTTGTTGAACATTTTGATTTGACTATTTTTTGACTTTTTGAAAGTGGCCGATTTTGCATTGTTGGAGGATTGTGTTAGAAGATCATAATCTACATTGGTAACTATTCCTTTTAGGTTTTGTTTTAATTGCTCAATTTTACATCTGATATGTTGCAACTTTTTAACGATTCTGTGGATCTCTTCTTTCAGGCATAATTTTGTAGGCTTTCTATTCTGGTTCTCACTCTGTCCGTTGGAACTGGAGCTCGTAGACGTAGATATTTAGGAGTGATTTCATTTTTTAAGCATCGAATGTAAAAATACGATGATTTTCATGTATTGCTTCAGTTTGTGAAAGTCGAGTAAGTTTATTCATAAGTCTTCGTACAGGAATACCATAAGTCATGTTAATATATGTGTAAAATTTGGGCACTGTGGTAGTAAGTAATTCCATATTAATCTGTTTATTAGATGTATCACACAGTGAAACAGTATTATATACTGGATGACGTTTCGAACACAATTTATTGTTCATAATCATATCAATCTAAGACAGGAAGTGAGACACATAAAGGAAGCCTTGAAACTTAATAATTACCCGGATAAATTAGTCAAGAAATATGTAAGTAAATATAAAAATAAAATAATAATAATAGCGATAGTGATAATAATAATAATATTAATGACGACACCAACAATAAGGAATCTAAATCATCAACAGTAATTCCATACAAGGAAGGAACCTCGGAAGCCTTACTCAGAATTCTTAACAAGGCAGGAATAAAAGTAGCATTCAAACCCACAAACTCAATTAGAAACGAGCTTTGTCGGTTAAAGGATCCTGTGGAGCCTTTAAAACAAAACAATTTAGTTTATCTAATACCCTGCTTGAATGATTGTGAGGTCAAATACATAGGTCAAACTAGTAGAACAGGGGCAGTCAGACTAGCCGAACATAAAACCTAGCTAAATCTGGATTGGTTGACCCAAATAAGATAAGTAATCTAGAGAATAGTTCAGCTATAGCACTACATGCAGTCACACACAACCATACAATAGGATGACAGTTTTAAAATCTAATGTCACAGGGTATAGGGAGAGATTGATAACAGAAGCTTTATTTATCGAATCAACTGCGCACACATGTAATAGACATGATTCAACACCTGTCCCAGGTATATGGAAAATTCTACTACCATTATGACAAATAGGAGAAGATAAAGAAAACTATAAAACTCAAGTGTCAAAGTTGTGTGATTACAATTGATATGATTATGAACAATAAATTGTGTTCGAAACGTCATCCAGTATGTAATACTGTTTCACTGTGTGATACATCTAATAAACAAACTAATATGGAATTACTTACTACCACAGTGCCCATGTTTTACACATATATCGCATAAACGTGAGGTTTCACTATAGATTGCATAGAGAATACTGGTCAATATCATAGCTTACAGGTTACAAAATGTACTCTTTCAATAAAAGAAAATAACTGAGTGATTTAAACTCGGAGTCATGCTCAGTTTTACATGATTTGAAAGTAGGTTACGTTTTAAGGTAAACAGGACTATAAGTCTGCACTTAAGATATAACTGATTCCCTGAAAACTTATAGGCGTTAGTACATTTGGGTTCTTAGTAGAACATAGAGCTTCAACATCAGATCACCACTACTTCACTTTCTTCTTTGTAATTTTTTTTCGGTGGCTCCATGATTGCCACACGGTCTCCACACCACCCACGGACACCCAACTCGTCGTTTCTCATTTAGGTTCCATACAAGGGTTTGGCAAACGATTTGACATCGCCCAGCTTACGAGTTGGTCTTAATCCTGAGAATAGAGGCAAGATTGGGCGTGAGACTGGCAGCAATCCTACCTTGGAAAATCAATCAAGTTGCTGAAGAAATTTCAAACCACAGGAAAGATAAACTTATAAATGACCAGGGTGTAACTTTAAAATATCATAAGTACAATCCCATAGCCTAGTTACAAATGATGATGCGAAATATTCGGCACTCAGGTTAACTGCTTCGCCTACACATAAATTAATGCCTTTCTCCTTAAAAAGAAGACCGGAATATTGAGTTTGACTGTAGACTAGTGCATTGAGTGTACAACGACGTATATATATAGACTAGGTGATTCAGTAGCTCGAGATTTTGTTGAATTCTAGTTAAAATTGAAGACGCTCAAATGTTATCTTATACTGAAAACTGAAGCTGAACAAAGTTAGGAATAAAAAACCTTATTTCACTGTGAGTGAGTGACTTTCAGACTCAAACTTAGCTATAGCCAACAGTATTAAATTTCCAAATCTTAATCATCCTACTTTCTATAACACGTATTTGATGTTCCCTATCCCGTTGTCACTACTTAGCATTTGAGATCACAAATCCGAGCATTGAAATACAGATTTGCTTGTTTTATTACCGACAACATATTAAAAAGGGCAAAATTCTCAAATTTCCTACTAACAACACAGAAATGCTTATCATTAGGAGGGGAAGGTGATGTACACCAAAAATAAGTCATTGCTCAGCAACTAGTTATAAAGATTCTGAATCTTGTAAATCCATGTGTAGCAGCATCAGCTGCTGCTGACAAAATTCCATGAATAGTACATTGATTGTAAGTGATGCCTACTCCAAGAATTTTGAATGACAGGAAGATAAGTGTAATGATGAATACACCAGAAATGCACGATCCTTTTGAGGTAACATAGAAAACACAAGAGGAAGCGCAATGCGAACATATTCAAATAGAGATTCTAGTGTAGGCTTTCTGTATTCTGCCAACAAAAATAATAATTCCGCTATCAAATACGACTGTGTTCTACTTTTAGACGCGCCCTTCCTGCTTGTGCAACGCATACTAGGCAATAATGGAATCACACAAAATACAATGAAATTACTGAGTGTACTTTTAGCTGGCCACATCTGTATTATTGTTCAAATTCATATATATATACATATATATGAGTCAAGTGGACAGACATGCTTGCGTTTTGTAAATATGTTTCCGCGATACAATATCGCTTCACACATACAGCTTACAGAATAGGCTAATAAAGCTCGTTGTCCAACGTTTTACAGATTTCGGGCATTATAAGCTCAAACTACCAAATAACTGACTGCAAGAGGCAAAGAATAATGGTTTCATTGGCTTGAATAGTTAGTAATCGTCACTTACAGAAAATGTCTCATACAGCACTACTGTTTGGAGGAAAGGAAAGGTTATTCAGATAACTGAACATATGAACGTTGAATGCTGATAGAAACTTGGAAGTCAAACGTTCCGGCTATCTATATGATGAAACTTTATTTCCTCTTAGTGCGTAACGACAGTACTCCAAAGGTTCCTATTTGTTTCGTCCATGTAAAGAACCTTAACATCTATTGCAGACCACCACAAAGTAAGTCAAGATATATATTTAAGGAGCAGAGCCTTTGTAATTTCAGAGTCAAAAAAGATATAGTTGACTTGTTAATCATCTGACGGGAAAGATTAACAACTGTTGCACCCTCTCAGTCACAATTATGAAATCATCAAGATGATGACTTCTTTAAGTCATTTACCTGACACCTCTGGTGCAGGGAGACGTATCTGTTTTATGCCTTTTAGTGTCAAACTTAGGGTTTGTGACATAATATCTCCACATCTTCCAATAATATCCACCCTACAGATAATAGAATGTAAAACTGATGAGGTGATGTGTGCGTCGGTGGCACAGTGGTTAGGACTCTCGCCGACCATGCACATGGTCCGAGGTTCGATTCCCTGCCGACGCACACCTGATATCTATGGTCGGCCTGCAAAATTTGGGCTACCGATATTCATGCTGAAAATTCCATACTTGTACCAAAATATACGGCGTGGCACCAAGCTGTAATCAAAAATAAAAATTATATACATATATATATATCCTTCACGTTCCCAGTGGAACATAGGGATTCAAGCTTGTGGCTTGAAGTTTCTGTAGCAATGTTTAGTTTATACAGGATGGGGTTGCTGGCCCCATGCCCAACCTTTCCTCTTTACCAGCATTATTTCTGGCCTATCGAGGTAAAGATGAGTGCGTCGGTGGCCGGGGATCGAACCTCGGACCATGTGCATGGTCGGCGAGCGTCCTAACCTCTGTGCCACCGACGCACATATATATATATATATATATATATATATATATATATATATATATATATGTATATATATATATATATATGATCAATAATGAAAGTGTGTAAATGACCCCTTCTGATAACTAATTCACAGTGTATGTGGAAACAAACAAAGGCGCGTAATAAACCTACACAGTTTGTATTATTTACTATGTATAATAATAATAAGACGCATCACACAAACAAACATAAATCGTAGCACATAATAGTAATATGCAAGACGTGAATGATATACACAATTGAATGAAAGCACTGCATGCTGAGAATCACCTCATTATTATCACTATCATTATTAGTAATATTACTAATGTGAGCTGTAAACAGCAAGCTGTATATGCTAGAGAAAAGAATACTAATAAGGACAATATTATCATAGCCTAGAATGCAAAAACAGCAGAGAAAATAAAATTTAATTTAAAAAAAAACCATAAACGCTGAAATAAGAGAACAAATAAGATAATAAAATACAAGATTATGATAGAGAGAGAGAGACGTCGAGAGATCGAAAGAGAGAGAGACAGACAGACAGAGCAAGCAAGCATCGCTTAAGCCGATTATTTCTTGTGTCTCATTGTTCTCAAACTAGAATATCCACGAGACAGTGTATCTGGTGTCTAGTAAAAGTAAGAAATGAATAAATAAATAAAACGAATCAGATGCATAAAAGGTGAAATCAAATCAATATTTTCTCCTGTCAATAAAGATTGTTATCATGTGTATATTAGGTTAAAAGATATTAAGCAGCGTACATCTTCAAGATAAGTTATGAAGTATTATATAATAAGGTTTGAAAAAGAAAATCAACAGCTGTGTATATCCCATCATTATAAATGTTCGTATATAATGATATATATACATACATATTACTCATAAAATATAATTCAAGCTAATAAATAAATAAATAAGCTGTTTGTGCAAAATAACACAAAAGTAAAGCGAAACTCTTTTGTATGCCAAAAAAAAGAAAGCAATAGTAACAAGATTGAACGATAACACTGTCAATGGGTAAATCATCAGAAAACACCACACAATTTATTGTGTATTGAATAAGGGTTTTAAAGATTTATTGTCCAGCACGTTCACGCATTTTATCTAATAGTTGAATCAACTGGACATCAAATCTTGGACGTTTACCAGGATCATCTTTAGTGCATAAATCAAATAGGCGTAGAATTCGATTGTCTAAATTTGGTGGAATTGGAAGACGAAGATTCTCTGTTGTGATCTAAAATAGAGGGAGGTAAGAGGACAAGAAGAATGAAATGAGATTTCTTGAGAAAAAGTAACATAATTATTCACGTAAAAATTTGAATTCGTTTGTTTCTTTTCTTAACGGAGTTATGCAACACCGTCGATATGATATAAAACGTTTAGAATTCCCCTAATAATTCTTTACAACTTGTCATAGATATTACTTGTTTAACTGAATTTGTATTTCCCGTTGACTGACTATACTGAAGCGAAATGCTTAGCATCTGTTGACAATTCGGCACCCAGTACAGATGCTTTGATGATGATGACAACTCCCGAATAGGACAACATGTGCGCATCCTAAGTTTCACTGCTGATCACCACCAGCCAAATAATATCACTGATGTTCTTTCGACGTTTCATTTACCTATGAGTTTGCACACACACAGACTGACACGAATATATCAGAATAAAATCTTGAACAAAAGGGCACTATCAGTTCAGGTTTTCATACATTAAAACAAAAAAATCAAACAGAAATTAAATGACACAAATATTTAAAAAATATTGGTGTGAAGGAAGAGAATTTTCATAGGGAAATAAGTCGAACAGTTCAAAGATGAAAAGCAGTGAATACATCTGAACCACTTTGTTGTGTTAAGTCAGTGTAAGGTTCCAATCAATGATTCCTAATACGTCAACAACTCCGAATAGGTAACTTCCACTTAGATAGACTGTGGCATGTACTACTGACAAGATTTATCATAGTAGTATATGAAGGGACATTCATTAGCAGAAAAACGTCAAAGAGCAGGAAGATACATTTGATGTCAGAGAAATCAAATGAAACAGCTTTGTGGGAATACATGTTAAACATGAAAGGAACACACACAGAAACACAATAAGGACAGAAGTATCACAACACGGAAGATCTGTGCCAATGATGATTTGAAGATAAAGGTGTACATAATTTTGCTATATAGAGATACCAACTTCCAAATAAATATTCCTTTACCAAGTCTTTCGTCTCCCATTGCTATAATACCACTCCTAACTTCTTCCGACCAATTTCCTGCTAAAAATAACACTAGAAATAATCCAATCGTTCAAAATAGCGGTAAATTTGCAACAAAGTAATATTATACTTACTTCTAATGATTAATTTATTTGGAAAGTGATTTTCTCGAATAAAATGACTACTGAAATGTGTAAAACTTGGGAACTACTGAAGTGTATCTACACAAAAATCTAAGGAATGAAATCTAGAAAAGTACTTTCCGGACTGTATAGTACTAATTTATGTGTGGCGCGTCGGTGGTTCACTGGCAGAATGCTCGCCAACCACGCATACATTCCGGCGTATGATTCTTGGCCAACGCACTACTAAACCTCACCTAGTTTACTAGCCACCAGTAAGACTGACGGAGAAGGGAGCTTGAATGTGCGGCTAGCAACACTATTTTGGTAAAAACAACACCGTGGCTCCTGAAACTTCAAGCCTGGAGTCCTATGTTCCGCTCAACACCCAAAGGAATAAAGCAAGCACATGTGTCAGTGATGGAGAAAACTGCGGAACAGTAGTACACACACCCTTTGGTCGACAGCCAGCGACAGAAATGGCGTAAGTTGATGAATGACGAACGGGCCTTCTGTATCAGTGCTGATTTCCTCAGCGATCAACCCATTGGGGCTGATGCAACTTCCCAAATAAGTAGTCAACACGCTCTACTACTTCACTGCAGTTCAAATAACCATAAAGATGAGAAAATCCAAAAATAACCAAACTATCGACAGTGAACAGTAATGTACAGTAGAGAGAATACGTAAATAATGAAGGATATCGAGAATTTAGTGGATCTAGGAGTTCATAAAGAGTGAAAGTATCTGTCCCATTGAGAACAATTTCGAACCATTTCACAGAGAGTCTTTAACTATTTGGCTTGCTGGTAGTCCGAGACAAACATATTACTGCTCTTACATCTCTATATTAATCAGCAGCATGACTTTTAGCCCTCAGACAACCAGCATAGTTTAAACGACTTTTAGCGTCTACACGACAATTCTGACATGGTAAAACATGAAGAAACATTATTCCAAGCCAGCGTAGTTCAGCGTGTCATTGAGATATGCGCCGGTGGCACAGTGGTTAGGACTCTCGCCGACCATGTACATGGTCCGAGGTTCGATTCCCTGCCGACGCACACCTGATATCTATGGTCGGCCTGCGAAATTTGGGCTACGGATATCCACGCTGAAAATTCCATACTAGTACCAAAAATACGGTGTTGACTCAAGCTGTAATCAAAATTTAAAAAATAAAATAATTAGCAGCCATCGGTCAGGCAAATGAACTTTATTCGTTCAGCCAGGGGAAAGTTGCCTTGACAATGAGAAGTAATTTAGACGGATACTAGGATAGAAGTTCACTTGTCCGAAATGCAAGATTTTCCATACTTTAGAGTCACAGCAAAACTAAGAAATTAATAAATCAAATGATATACATATATGATTTAAGTGTGAAATATTCCCCATACCATGAATTAAAAGTCAGTCTGACACTTTTACCCTATATGCATAAACATTCTCTCAATACTATCGAATTTTCCATTTATACCATTCGAACTTGATATTAGTGACAATATCTCTTTTCTCATTATATGCCTTCACTTGCTTCATTTCACACATTCGTTATTTCATTATGAACCTGTCATTGCAGTCTTACTATCTCCTCTTTAACACATACCATATTGAATTAGCCAATCACCTGACACCTTTTATAACCTTAATCTGTACTTGTCAATTTTTCCTATCCCACATTCTACGAATCTATTATGACTAATCACGACCATTGTCTCGCATTTCACAATATTTTGTAATCGATATCAGCCAACTAGCACGACGTTTATCACACAAATACGACTATTTATTTTGACACCCCATAACTAATCTATTAAATATGAGGTATGAATCATTCATTTCCAGGCTTTAAAAAGATATTATTATTGAACAAATATCTTCGTCATTCAATCAAAGCAATACAGAAAAGCAACTTTGAGTTTATCCAGATATGTAAATTATCGATTGCATAAAGCAGAATGATATCGCCGAAAAGAGTAACTCTTTGCTGAACACTTTTTCTTTTCTATAAAGCAGAAAATCTTAAAATAAAGTTAAAATGTTGTTGTCGCTTTTTTCTGGTAAAAAAATGTCTTAGTCCAATCATTTGACTGGAATTATTCGTAAGTATATACTGTAAAATTGTTTTAACGTCAAAACATTGAGGTGTTGTTTTTGAAATTCTTAGGTATATATGATACATTCTATTTTGATATTACTGCATATAGTAAATAGTAGCTTATCTTTACAATGATTATACATAAACGTAGGATATTTATTTATTTATTTTATTATAGCTTTACTCCACACAGTATTTTCGATTCAAGTACGGAATTTTCAGCATATGATATCGGTAGCCGAAGTTTTGCGTCGGCCGCGGGTCGAACCCCGGACCATGTGCGTGGTCGACTAGCATGCTAACCGCTTGGCCACCGACTCACATCACGCCTTTTGACAGTTTATTTATGATCGTGGATGTTAAGAAAGATAAGATCAGCCGCTTTAACCAACAAAATGTTTTATTTACATTGGAGACTACGTAGTAAATAATGTCATGCATCTGTAACTGCAGCGCTAGGTGACACGGGTTCGATTCTCAGAAGAGACACGAATTCCTGACGAGTATTCACAGTCACGAAACTGAGATTCCAGGCTTCCTGCCGATTGCCTCCGATGCAGTTAGTTTTGTAGATGACGCTGGTTTCGTTTCTTTTTCTTTACCATGGAGTCTTTTGGTCGATAGCTATTCCATAAGGTTTGCATAGTCATGTATGGTAGGACGATTCCCTATGTGCTTTCATCCGATGATTTTGAGTTGGTCAATTGGGGGTGAAGGGTACACGCATCTCTTAATAAAGTTTCGCTGATTTCCATTCTTCCGATTATTTCTTCTCTATCCTCCTCACAACACAGGAATGCTACAGTGTCCTAGCACTTTTGAATAATACTTGTGCACAATTTCTTCTGTACGATAATGTCAGATTTTCAAGTGTTGCTTTACAAGGGGATTCGAATGGTTTCAAGTAAGATAACGGATTCATATTAGATCAATTCTTCACGCGGTCAAGGGTGTCGAACTAGGACGAAACAACTGTTTATTCCTCTCTTCCTTGTTTCCAACGCTTCTCAGACGAATAACAATCCATGAATTAACCAGATTAAATTTATCAAGCAATTATAAAAAGAAGTGATATTGAAAAAAAGGTCAAAACACAAAATAATAATAAACAGGTCAATTAAACAATCAGCACTCAAACGAATGAACAAGAGAGTATAAGAAGACCTCCGAAGTAGTTTCACATATTAGTTCAATAAAATCTAAACAGAATAATTTAATCTACAGTGTGTAATTGTGCTTTTGGTACCACTACCATTGTCGATGATGATAGAGAATGGATTGATTTAATGTACAAAAAAAAATTAGATATCTAAACAAATAATTGTATATTAAAAATGAAGAGGCTATCACGCATAGCACTTTCTATTCATTGTAGTTATTATACTGGTTATTGTAAACAGTTCACACACACATTAGACGACTTGACCTGGTTACATTAAAAGCTGAATATAAAAAATATGAAGAGAACTAGAGAGAAAGTGAGAGAGAGAGAGAAGACAGTGACTTATAGTTACTATGCTTGAAATTCAACGCTTGAATAGGTCAAAATACATATACATTACTAAACAATTCCCATATACAAGTTAATATATATATTCGTGCTGACTAACTGACTGACCGGTTTCAACATACAACTTTGCATACACGTGCAGCAGTTAGGGTCGCCACACTTCATGTAGCACACAAACCAAGAGAAGATAGTTGCAAAAGAGAGATAATGTTTGAGGGAAATAGAATAGTAATATAGAAGAACACTAGAGTTACATTGGATAATGATAATTCAAGGGGGGGAATGCATCTGCGCTATTGAGAACGATTTTTTTCAGCCATATCACCCATTGGTTCCTACCGTCCCGAGGACCCCAAACCAGGAAGGAAGTCTACACCTCCCTACTTGACTGGCTTAAACGAACTATTTGTGAACTTCATTGGTCGATGAAGCCATGTTTTGGTTTGACCACCACTAGCTCACTCTTTTCCAACCTGATCCACCACCCTGTGTCAGCTAAGATTGCCCGTTGTTGAGGAAGGCGATGGCTAGGGATGCATGTGTAACACATGTCCTAACCATCCAATTTGGTGTAACGTCACAACCTTGTCGATTGACTCACCCCGCCGTACCATCGCCTAGCCTCAATATTGCTCACCTTATTATATCACCTAACACGGGAAATAGAACACAGGTACCTATAATCAAAGACAACTAGCCGACCTTTTCATGTCTTCCACTTTCAATGGTCATGTCTCACAGCCATAAAGGATGACAAAGCAAACCACTGAGCAGTACACACGCCTTTTGGTCGACAGCCAGCCGGATATCACATCTACGTCAGAGATGGCAGATGTTGGCGTGTGCTACATGAGCCTTCTGTATCCATAATGAGATTTTTTCAGCGATTAACTCGCTTGAGTTGGCTGATGCAACCTCCCAAATAAGTGAAGTGGTCAACACGCTCTACCACTTCACTGCTATCTTCAAACTAGGAGTCAACGTAGTCCAATCATGTAGTATCATCTTACTTTTTTTTTCGGGAGCGAATCTCATGCCAAACGTTTGAAAATTGCTGCTCAAGATGTTCGAAAGACTCTGCATTTTGTAAGCATATTCAACTAAAAGGACTATATTATTTGCATATTATAAGTCAATGAGATTATACCTCGGCAACAAGTCAATCCCTGAGTCGCTGAAGTCACTTAGGGTCAAGTCAATTAATACATCTATGATGAAATTGAATAGAAATGAGAATAGTGTGTATCCCTGTCGGACACCACTAGTTGTCACCACTTCGGAAGACAACTCACCCATATATTCATGCAGTGAATGTACAATGGCCTCCAAAGCCTCAGGATGGTCGGGGGTGGGTGCCTTGCGCTGCGGGTCGGCCACCCCTCCGTACACCTCTTGAAATGCTCCCATATGGCCGGGCGTCTTACATAGCCTCTCCTGAGGAACTCCTACTCACTGCCTTCACGTGGCGGAGGTGTTTTTCACCGAAGTGAGAGGGCAAAAGCGGATGCCCGGCGCTCTTCACCGGGTTGACTGTCCATTGGATGACAGTCTAGGGGAGATGGTAAAACCTTGATTCCAAACTTCCAACGACTGGAGTATGAAGCTCACCGGCAGACGTATGGACAAAGGGCTTATTGGATGCCCTGGATGTCTGGCCCCATTCAAAAAGGCGTATGAACCGGACTCCGGTCACCGGTTGCCAATGGATAGTGGACTCCCTACTCCACTCCTACTGCCTTGTAGGTCACACTTGGTTGTGTTAAGGCTAGAGCTGCACTCTCTAACAAAAGGCTGAGCGATGTTGGGGACACTACTCGTACCTAATTCCCATGAAACTTCATGAACTCTCTACAACATCAACCAAATTCCAGTACTGGTCCAACAACGTCGCCTTCGGTGGTTTGGCCATGTTCTGCGCCGACCAGATGACGATCTGGTCAAATCAGTTCTAAATCCCTCGCCATTTCCATCTTGGCGATGTCGCAGGGGTGGGACAGCTGAAAACATGGCTTGGTACAGTCAAGGCTGATATGGAGTCCCTGGGGCTACAAACCGTCTACGGACTCCGTTTGTGGAACAAGAATTGGATAACCCTGTCGCAAAACCTTGCATCAGATCGGCGCGCCTGGGCAGCGATGATTCGAGATGTTCATGAAGCCGGCTCATCCTCCCGTAGGAGATAGCCGAAGTAAAGTAAAGTAATGGCGGTGAAGAGAAATAACACTGTAGCATATCACTGTTATTAGTGCTTGTTTATTTTTCAATAACTGAAGGTCCCAAATGAACGACTTTCTACTAAAAGATAAGTGAGACATACTGCCTGATTGTGAACTGAGATATGGATAGAACTCAAATGTAGTATGAAGTTTGTTAATCGAAACATGATTGTCTAATCTGCCAGGTGAACACTCAGCTAAATGATAAGCATACCTGCTATCAAATATTTGATATTCTATTACACGAGTTGCCAATCCTCATATATGCGATACGGTTCTACAGAAGATCTCTCGTTGTTCTGAATATATCACTGTTACCATTTTTTTTGAATCTGGAAATACGTGATGCAAGTTTGAACCTCGAAAAGGATATAAATTTTTCAATGCCTCCTACTGTTGAGTACATACAGGCATGAAGCTTAAGAATGGCTTTTTTTGGCGACTGAATCACAATATCTAGAATATCAAATGACGCATATAACCTAAGAGGACTGAACAGCTGTTCATTACAGCCTGGCTTTTATTGGCATCCTTCCTAATGTCAGTTGATGATTTAATTTGAAACTAATCGAACCCTTGAGAATCAACAAATCTAAAATTTCGAGATTAAATAAGTCTAAAATATGTAACTTATGGAATCTCTCCACCTACTGTTATACTCATGACTCCATTTCTAAATTCATTTCACTTCTGCTTTGAAATGTGATAGGTTGAACAACAACGTTGGCTTTGTATGAACTACTAAATCAATTCACTAGTTATTCACCAAAACAAGTTTTTGAGATCTCAATCAAATATTTTGAAATTAAATGATATAGTCATTAAATCACATTCTCATCATTAATACATACAGTATATCATAAACTGGTCAATTTATACAACTATAGAAAAATTTTATAATCCATTATTATGACATATTTTAATCACAGTACATGAAAAGTGATTGAAAATTACCTTCATTCCTATAACCATAGGATTCATTCCATCGAATGGTATTAATCGAGTTGCTAACTCCCACAGTATAATTCCAAAACTCCACATATCAGAAGCTTCAAGATTTATTTCGCTAGCCTTTTTTTGCAATGCTATAGTGTAAATACAAAAGAATGTTAGATGAATATTATAAGCGTTTAATTATAAGTATTATGACCATAATTACAAATGAAAGCTTACTAATTTGGTTATTAAAAGTTAAGCAATTACAACAATTTTTAAGAGTTACTTTGTAGTCCAGTACGCCTTGGTTTTCAATAATTCTCCAACTGACATCAATCCGTGATCAAACTTAAAAAAAACAAATCAAATGTCTACAAAATAAATCTTGAAAATTAATCTGATGCTCACTAGTAGTAACTGGTAATAGGAAGAAGTTGCCTGGAGTCTTAACGAGAAGTCGTGGCCAGTGAGGCCTACCGTGTGGGCGGCGTTAAAATCGCGAATCGACAGAAATTAGCATTTATGACCCATAAGATTTCGGTTCAAGTGGCTGAATGGTCAATGAACTTGGCATCGGAACCTGAAGGTTTTAGGTTGAATCCCCAACTGGGGTAATGGGTGAGTACAGCTAAAGTGTCTCAAACTAGGTGTTCAGTAATCCTTTCTGGTTTTCATCTGTTCTCTAACTGATATCAGTCAATTATCAAACTTCAGACTTCTTAAAATGTGTCTGGAGACACAAATCTTTCAGGCTAACAGTCTATTGTGTGTATGTGTGTGTATGTTTCGATTTGCTTAAAAACGTTTACACACGATATGCTTTAATATGATTTGTTTGATGACAGAAAGCTGTAGAATCCAGAATACAAATTGCTGCTTATTTTGAATTCAGATCAGCTAGAAACAACAATAACAAATTAGTAGTTTCTTTAAAGCCAGCTAGAAAGACAACTCACCTATGAGGAAGGACTTCAACACAAAACTTCATGGCCTTTCCGTTCAATCATCTAACTAACTATAATGTTGTAAACTTAGAATTATATTCTATCTAAAGCACAGCGAATAGGCCAGTATGTCAGAGTGTGAAACATTTATGAGTCAGTACACTATATCATCATTAAGTGTACTAGATCATTAGCGCGTACAATAAACAAACATAATAAATAAGTCATTCAAAAAGTCATCAAAAAATGCTTCCAAATATCAACAAAAATCTCCGTCTGCAGTTCTGAGAAATGCAGTATTATGGTATGCATATAAATATAAACATACACTCAGGAGACATCCAAGCTGGATTGTATTCTCGAGCTTTTTCATGAAAGGTAAACTTATAATCTGCCATATCCAAACGAGCAATTAATGATTCATCGGCAATTGATGGTGACTGCATATTTTGTCCATGTGAAGTAACTTCACTATCCCATATACCAATTTTAGCAATATCTTCATCTACCTGTGTTTAAATAGACAAGTAGAAAATTTATATTATATTAGACTTTTACATATAATTGACTGAATTTCAAGCTTATAATTATTAAATGAAATATAATTTTCCCTGCAAAATACTATTATACTATCGCCAACCAGGCCTTATGTGGTCCGGAATTCAATACCCGGCCGACGCGCACTCCCAAACCTCGTTAAGTTGGTAATAAAACCAGTAAAAAGGGAAGGTTGGATGTGAAGCCAGAAGTCCCACCAAGTAAAAATAAACTCCGTTGCTACAGAAACTTCAAAGTTCTAGCTTGAAACCCTATGCTCCAGGAATATGTCTGTCTGTCTGTTTTCGACATAGAACTTTGCACAAATGTGCGGAAGTTCAAGTCGCCACACTCCGTGTAGCACGCGAAGCAAGAGAAGAAAGTACAAGAAAAGCATAATAGAAACAGTGAGCAGAGGTGTGAGACAAAGGAGGAGTAATAAAGAAAAACAAAACAGTTTCATTGGAGATCATAAGTCACAAGGAGTGGATGCATCTGCACCAGCCACTGAGAACGATTTTGAGCCATGTCACCAATTGTTTCCAACCATAGATTTTTACCATCCCGAGGACCCCAGCCTGGAAGTCTACACCTTTCTACGTGGCTAAGACCAACTGTTGTGGATTTCATTGACTGATGCCAAGTTTTTGTTTGACCTCCGCTAGCTTTTTTCCAGCCTGACCCTATATCCGCTAACATTGCTCGTCGAGGGAGGCGATGACTTGGCATACGTAACACATGTCCTAACCATCTCAGTCTTTGTAGCTTCACGACTTCGTCGATTGATTTCCCCTGTTTACTTAGAACTCTACGCCTAACCTCCATGTTGCTCACCTTATTATGCCACTTTACACGGGAAATAGAGCGCAGGCACCTATGATCAAAGACAGCTAGTCTTTTCATGTCTTCCAAGAATATAGGAACAAAATGAATAATTATATCGAAACTAGTCTATATGTGAGAAAATGAATGAACAAATTTCCAACGTTGAAATCTGCACAGTAACTTAGCAGTTCAACACTTGCTGCAATCCATATAATTCACAAGGCAGAGAGAAAATTTTAATGAAGGGAAATATACACGAGAATAATGGAAATTTATTGGACCTAGAAGATTACAAAGAGTGTGGATGCATTTGAACCATTGAGAATGATTTTCAGCCAAATCACCAACAGTCCTACCCCAAAAATATGGTGGAGATATGTGGATGACACTCTCACAGTGTTAAAATCAGAACATATCTCTAGCTTCTTAACACACATAAACTCCCCAGCACAGGAAATAAAATTCACATTTGAATCAGAAAATGAACAAGAAGAATTATTATTATTGTTATTATTGGTAACAGCTTGATTCCACACTGTATTTTTGGTACAAGTATGGAATTTTCAGCGTGGATATCGGTAGCCCAAATTTCGCAGGCCGACCATAGATATCTGGTGTTAGATTGTAAAATCAAACGAATAGAAGAAGGTAAACTGCACACTAGTGTGTACAGAAAACCAACTCATTCTAATAGATACTTAGACTTTAATTCATCTCATCCGTTAACTGCTAAGGCAGGCTTAGTTAAGTGTTTAACAAACTGAGCAGTAGCACTAAGTAGCAGAAAAAAAACCTATATGATGAAATAAAACAGATAGAAGAGGCTTTGGTGTTAAATAACTATCCTAAAAATTCATTGGGTAGATCGAAAAAGGCCAAAAGCAAATTAAAAAATAATTGTGGAACTAGTAATGATAACATAAATAAGAGAGAATATAAGACATCTACTGTTATACCATAAAAACAGGGGACATCTGAGCGCCCTACGCAGGATTCTAAATAAAGCAGGAATTAGGGTGGCATTTAAACCTACAAACTCACTCAGAGGCAAGCTCTGTAAATTGAAGGACCCAGTTGATCCAATTAGACAAAATAATATATTTTACAAAATACCTTTCAATAACTGTGAGTTAGGTTAACTACATAGGACAAACTAGTAGGCCGGAAGTATTCAGATTGTCGGAACAAGAATTTAGCTAAGGTAGCAATGGTTGACACCGAGAAGATAAGTAATTCAGAAAAAAGCTCAGCAATTGCAATGCATGCATTAACACACAACCACACAATAGGATGGGAGAGGGTTAAAATTCCAAAATTAATCTATGTAGGTGGAGAGAGAGAGAGGCTGATTATTGAATCCTTGTTCATCGAGTCTACACCCAACAAATACAATAGGAATGACTCATCACTCATAACCGAAATATGGAAAATACTACTGACAATCAAATCAAGCGATGGAAAATAATGGAATTATATAAACGATGTTAGAAAGTTGTGTGAGTGCCTTGATATGATTGTGAGCAGTAATAAATTGTCCTCGAAACGTCGTCATTAGTAAATATGACTGTATAACACTGTGAGACATTGTCAAAATGAATTCTACCCATAATGGAATCACCAACAGTATTTAGTTACTGGTTCTAAGCATATTGAAGACTTTAACCAGGCAACCTACATCTCTTTACATGGCAGAATCTAACAGTCGAAGACTTCACATGGATTGACATAATGCTATGGTTTGATCACCCGTAACTCTTTTCCAACTTGATCCTGTCAAATATTGCTCAACAAAGAAAGTAATTTATCCTTCAGCTCGACCGATAAGGCTACACATAGCCTCATCGACTGAAATGTCGCTTAGGAAAGGTCTCCATTTATCCTGCAGCGGACTATAGCCGACAGTAATGTGTGCGTATGGGAATATTTGTTATTAAATTACAAACTTGATACATTATAGGCACCAAAAGACGAGCCACACAAAATCTCACCTAGACTGAAGCAAGTGGTTGTCTTAGGGAGCCACTCTCCAAGGGTTTGACTTGAATTTCGATCCACAAAGCAGTGAAGCAACGTTAGGAGCCACATCCTCATGGTTTCCGGTGACCAAAACAAGCCATTCGATCGTTTCGGATTGTGGGGTCCATGTACATCATAAGTTTGGAATCAGGGATCTTTATCTTCCCTGAGTAGGCTAGCATGTCGGCCAGTCTAACTGTACACGCCAGACGCTTGCATTCACCCTATCACTTTTGTTAGGATTCTTTCTGCTGTGCAAAGGCAGTGAATAGGCTTTACCTGGCAGAGGCTATGAAAGTGTGGCCAACTGAGAGTATTTCGAAGTCTACTTATCCCCAATTGTACAAGGTTGTTTATGCGAGATCGTACACTGACAACTCTGTAAACTATCTCAAACAGGCCATTTTATGAATGATGTCAAGCATTCTGGTCAAGCAATACTAATGCATTTTCTGTTTCAAGTATTTCAAGAGGAGTTTACAATTAAACAGATTCGATTAAAACTGTAGCCATTACAAAACAATCTTTAGTGAGGTATACAGAAGTATAAATTTGAACGGAGTGAATGCTGTTCTACTTTCAAATACAGAACAGACAGTAGAATAAACTTTTAAGGACAATCTTAGATAAATAGTCCACTTTATCACAGCAGAAAATCTGCAAATACTTCATGTGAATGAATCAATATAAATTAAAGTAAAATAGGCTTTGAAAAAAAATGAGGTATAGGGTATCCAGTTGTTGACCAGTATTAAAACAGAATACCTTTTAAATTATTTATCACTACAATAGAAAAAATAATTTCATTATCTTCTGTTACCAGAAGAAAACAACAGTTTTATCCATTCTAAAAACATTCACTACCGATGTTGTACAAACTAAACTGTTTCAGACTACGAAATGAACTGATGATAGAAATTTTCCACGAAATCTATACAATTTTATATAAATATATCCGATGCCTTTTATTGAAGGTCAAGCGTAAGACAAAACTGCCTACTACTATCACTTATAATATTCCTGAATGTAGTCCAACTGGGTCATGCAGCAGACCGTGTAGAGCGAGAAGACAGAAGTATGTTGGACTAACAGGAAGGCTTTAGAAGATAGGCGTACTTTGCGGACGATTTATGTTAAATGACCTCTCCGAACTGAGGATGTGCAGCGACTCTGCGTGTTCGATCATCGCTGTCTCCGCAGGATTGCTTGCGTTCGATGGCATCATCGCGTGCGTAATTCTGAGGTTAGGCGGCGTGTGTTTGAACACAGTGGAGATCACCATTCGTTGAGTGTTATCATCTGGACACACTGGCTCCGGTGGCTTGGACATTTGCTACGAATGTCATCCCAGAGGCTTCCGTACAGGTCTCTGTTCGCTAGCCCTGGGACGGGATGGAAAAGGCGGAGAGGTGGTCAGTCTATGACGTGGCGTCGTGGGATGAAGGATTTTTGTGCCAGATTAGCATCGTTTGGTGTATCACGACTCCCTAGTTGGGGTCCGAGAGATAGCTCAAATCGATGACTCAAAACGTTATCGGATATGGCCAAGAATCTTAATCAATGGCAAGTGTGTTGCAATTTCCTTCTTTCTTCCCTTCCCGATGATAGTTAACGAACACTGTTTGAACTTGTTAAGCATGACTGTCTTCCTTCCAGATGAAATTCTTTATCCGTTCTCTATTATATATTTTTTCTTTTCCTTCCTTTTTTCTTTTGATCTATGTCGTTTTATTATTATTGTGTGGCGCATCCTTCTTTTTCTTCGGCGAAGGCGGCCTGTTTGACATCTGGGCTACCTTTTTTTCTGCATCTACATATTGCATCTAATAAGTCATGTTTTCATTCCTAATTTTAATAAAATATGATCGCAAATCGCATAAAATACAGTAATTCATTCATTAAACGTTTTAAACCATATGACTTTCATGCAACTAATAATGCATCTAATAAATCTAAGAGAAAACATCACGCTGGCTGGCAGCGTGCACTTAAACAGACACCTTTATATCGTACAACCATTCCTGTTATTGTCACTTCAAACTGCCGTTCACTTCCCAACAAAATTATGCATCTGCAGTCTCTCTTATCATCTGATACTTATCACAATACGGCGATTGTTGCATTACAAGAAACATGGCTCCATGAACTCTATGATGACAATCTGGTTTCCCTGAATGGTTTTACATTGTTTAGACAAGATCGACTATGCTCCAGAAAGAAAAGAGGTGGAGGTGTTGCAACTTTCATTCATTCTCAATGGTCAACTTCAAATAACGTATGTTTTTCTTACTCTAATGACTTTATTGATTGTATAACGGTCAAATGCCGCTTGACTGGATCCCGGTAGATAGCCGAATGTGTGCTGTCCGCCTGAACGGATCAGTAAGAGGGAGGAAGGACTGCACTACTCGCCGATGCCTTTTCGTAATCTCCGCCTACACCCCTACTGACTGCAGTTCAGATGAAACGAAGGATGAGTTCTACCAAAAGCTGTCTAGTTTGGTGGGAAAGGCTAAACGCTCAGACATAGTCGTTCTAGCTGGTGACTTTAATGCTCAAGTAGGGAAATTGTGTCAATCTGAGAAGGATGTCGGTGGCACCTATGGAGCTCCGTGCCAGCGAACCGACAACGGTGACCGTCTCCTACAGTTCTGCTCTGATAATCATTTGTTTCTTGTAAGCACTAACTTTAAACACAAGGAAAGACACTGTTTGACTTGAAGACCCCCTTCATCAAACCAACGCTGGACACAAATAGACCACATAGCAATAAGCTATCGTTGGCGTGGGTCGGTAGGAGATTGTCGCTCCTTCTGGAACACGTGCGTAGATACCGACCATGCACTGGTCCGCGCTCGGGTGTGCTTACGACTGAACGGACGTAGGAAACAGCTGGCGGTAAAACCATCACGTCCCCAGCTCGATCAGGAAACTAAATCCGTATTTCAGGAAGAACTAGCTAAACACATATCTGTGTTCGACAGCTGTGCTCACCCTGAAGAAGCTTGGAAAAATATCCAGGCAGCCATCTGTCTCTGTCTGGATTCAACATAGAACTTGGCACCGAAGTGCAGCAGTTCGAGTTGCCACGTTCCAAATAGCACACAGAGGTAGACAAGAAGATGAGTGGAGAGAATTAATAGAGTTTGACAAATATAGGAGTGAAACAGAATGGGTAATGGTAGAAAGGAATATGAAAGATTACAGAGATTGAATACATCTGCGCCATTGACAACGATTTTGAGCCATGTCACCTATTGTCTCCAGCCATTGATTCCTAGAATCCCGAGGACCCCAACCCGGGAGTCTGCATCTCCCTACCTGACTCAGTTTAACTGTCAAGGATTTCATGGATTGATGCCATGTTTTTGTTTGGCCACCACTGGCTCTTTTCCAACCTTCACCTATATCAGCTAGCAATGCCCGTCGGGGGAGGCGGTGGTTAGGCATGCGCACCACGTGACCTAGCCATCTTAGTCTATGTAACTTTATAACCTCGTCGATTGATTTTCCCTCTTTGCCCAACACTCTACGCCTAACGTCAACATTACTTATCTTGTGAAACCACCTAACGTGAGACAGAGATCGCAGACATCTATGATCGAAAGCAGTCAACCTTTTCATGTCTTCAACGCGTATTGGCCATGTTTCAGAGCCATAGAGAAGGACGGAGCGAACTGATGAGCAGTACACACGTCCCTTGGTTGATAACCGGATGTTACGCCTACGCCAGAGATGGTGTAAGTCAGCGAAAGCAGCTCGAGCTTTTCGGATCCGTGCTGAGATTTCATCGCCAATCAGTCCGTTGGTGCTAATACAACTTCCCAAGTAGGTGAAGTGGTCAACATAGATACAGCTGTAAAAGCTGTGAATAAGGTAAACCCAAAAGTGAGTAAAAACCACTGGATCTCCACCGCCTCATCCGAACTGATGGATGCTAGAAGACTTATTCCGGCGAGCTCCGAATTCAATGAGGAGCGAAAGCTGCACAAGAGGAAACTTACGAAAAGTCTCCGCAAGGACCGTGAACAGTGGTGGGTGACAAAAGCCAAAGAGATGGAGAAAGCTTGAGGATAGGCAACACCAGGCAACTCTTTGGACTCATCAGGGAAACGGGTGGGAGAAGACAAATCATTAGTGAAACAATCTCGGAAAAAATTGGCACTATAATTAGCTCACAGGATAGACGACTGGATCGTTGGAAAGAGCATTATGAGGAGCAGTTTAATTTGCCCACAGCCACGCTCAACCTTCCGAGCATCCAACACCTCCCTGAATGGGATATAGACACAGGTCCTCCGTCACTAACTGAGGTTACTAAAGCTGTCACCAATCTGAAACTAGGCAAAGCAGCAGGACCTGATGGAATGACGCCAGAGGTATTTAAGTACGGTGGAGACAGCTTACTGTCCGGATTAACTGAGGTACTAGGCAGCGTCTGGGAATCAGAAGAAGTCCCATCGGGTTGGTGTAAGTCACTGATTATCCCCATATACAAGAAGGGAGACAAGTCTTCCTGTGATAATCACAGAGGGATTAGCTTGACTAATATAGTATCTAAAGTCTTAGGCTCAATAATCATGCGTAGACTGAGTGGTGCTCGGGAAGCACAAACACGAGAGAGCCAGGCAGGCTTTAGACCAGGAAGAGGGTGTATTGATCATATCTTCACCCTCCGACAGATTCTAGAACATAGGCATTCCTACCGGCGTCCAACAGTCATTATATTTCTTGACCAAAAGGCAGCATTCGACTCTGTCGGTCGCGAAGTTCTCTGGAGATGCTTGGCTGTCAAGGGAATCCCGAGAAAATATATTGCACTGATTAAGGCACTCTATTCGTACTCATACAGCCAGGTGAGGGCTTACGGCGAGCTGTCATCTGAGCTGATGACGACCAGTGGTGTCCGTCAAGGATGCCCATTATCTCCTTTTCTATTCAACTTCATCATAGATGTGTTAATGGACTTAACCCTAAGTGACTTCAGCGATTCAGGGATTGACTTGCTACCTGGGAATAATCTCGTTGACTTGGAATATGCAGACGATATAGTCCTTCTAGGCGAAGACGCTGACAAAATGCAGAGTCTTCTAAACACCTTGAGCCACAATCTACGAATGTTTGGCATGCGATTCGCTCCCGCCAAATGCAAGATGATGTTACAGGACTAGACTACATCGACGCCTAGTTTAAAAATAGGAAGTGAAGTGGTAGAGCACGTTGACCGCTTCACTTATTTGGGAAGTACCATCAGCCCCAACGGGCTGATCTCTGACGAAATCTCAGCACGAATACAAGGGGCTCGTTTCGCATTTGCCAGTTTACGCCTACTCTGGCGTAGACGAGATGTTCGACTATCGACCAAAGGGCGGGTGTACTGCTCATCAGTCCGCTCCGTCCTCCTTTATGGTTGTGAGACCTGGTCACTCAGAGTGGAAGACATGAAAAGACTAGCTGTCTTTGATCATAGGTGCCTGCGTTCTATTTCCCGTGTAAAGTGGCATAATAAGGTGAGCAACATGGAGGTTAGGCGTAGAGTTCTAGGTAAACAGGGGAAATCAATCGACGAAGTCGTGAAGCTACATCAACTGAGATGGTTAGGACATGTGTTACGTATGCCAAGTCATCGCCTCCCTCGACGAGCAATGTTAGCGGATATAGGGTCAGGCTGGAAAAAAGCTAGCGGAGGTCAAACAAAAACTTGGCATCAGTCAATGAAATCCACAACAGTTGGTCTAAGCCACGTAGAAAGGTGTAGACTTCCAGGCTGGGGTCCTCGGGACGGTAAAAATCTATGGTTGGAAACAATTGGTGACATGGCTCAAAATCGTTCTCAGTGGCGCAGATGCATCCACTCCTTGTGACTTATGATCTCCAATGAAACTGTTTTGTATTTCTTTATTACTCCTTTGTCTCACACCTCTGCTCACTGTTTCTATTATGCTTTTCTTGTACTTTCTTCTCTTGCTTCGCGTGCTACACGGAATGTGGCGACTTGAACTTCCGCACATTTGTGCAAAGTTCTATGTCGAAAACAGACAGACAGACAGACAGACAAATGCCGCCCGAAACACTTATCCAAATTTAAATACGTCTTCATCTCTAACATTTATGTTACTCCTGGCTGTTCTGCATCTGATCTATCTGATTTTGCTGATGAATTCACTGAATTCGCCGTTACACATCTTGAAAACTCTTTATCAGTTGTCACAGGAGATTTTAACTGCTGTGATTGTTCTTTCCTCGTATCATTAGGTCATGCCAATATTGTTAAATTCCCTACTCGACTTGATAAAACCCTTGACCTAGTGTTCATTAATGATGAGGAAATATATGAAGTACGCCGACGTGCTCCTATCATGAACTCAGATCATTGTATTATTCGGATATTACCTAAGATATACAGCAGATCTCACTTTAATATCTTCTCAAATCTGTCCAAGAGAACACAGCAAAGGTGTTACTCACAAGAAAATATGCTCAAACTAAGATGTATGCTAAATGACACTAACTGGGAACTTTTCAACGAACACAAACTGGATGATACTATTTCCAATTTGACTGACTATCTTAAATTCTGTCTTGATATATGCTGTCCAAAACAGATAATTTTCAAAAGAATGGATCGTTTTTCTTCCCCTCATCTCAAAAAACTTCGTAGAGAAAAAGAGAAGCTGTACAAGACAAAGAATAAATCTGGTCTTAAGAAGATAAACACCCAAATTAAATCTGAAATCAAGAGACTAAACAACATTTATAATCAAACAATACTATCTTGTAAAACATCAGAAAACATATGGAAGCTTTTTAGAGAAATTACTGGTTGTGGTAAGCATAATAATTTTGCCTCTTCTATTGATGTAAATACTCTCAATAGATCTTTCATCCGCCCTCCAAATGTCCTTTCTGCCTTCAATTTAACTAATAACACGACCAGTGACTTTCATCGTTTCAATACTTCTGATGTTCTTAAATGTTTGAAATCTCTTAAACCTTCCCAGAGTCTAGGCCCTGATGGTATACCTGCCATTGTTTTAAAGAAATGTGCTGATATTTTAAGTAACCCACTTACAAGCATTTTCAATACTTCTTTTTCTAATAATAATGTACCTTCTCTGTGGAAAGATATTAAAATCATCCCTGTACCCAAGTCTGGTTCTGGAGATAGTGTTAAGTTTAGACCAATTGCCATTACCTCTCCTTTTTTGAAACTGATGGAGAAATTACTGTTACAAAAACTCATTCCCTCCCTAAGCTTCTCAAACGATCCAAAGCAGTTTGCTTACAAACAGGGTAGAAGTACTTTGGATGCTGCTGCTGTGTTTCATCACAACATTGTATCCTCCTTAGACAAAGGGGCCAAGTATGTCCGTTGTACTTTCCTTGATTACACATCTGCTTTTGACTCTGTACCTAGAGGCCTTTTGTTAAACAAGCTTAGCCTTACACAAACTGAGTCCTGGGCTATCAACTGGCTGCACTCTTACTTCTCCAATAGGATGCAGTACACGGTATATAATGGTGTAGCTTCCTCTCCTTTGCTTACTGAAGCTGGTGTTCCTCAGGGTGCTGTTCTCTCGCCGTTTCTCTTTTCCTTCTTCTTACATGACTTACCTCTCTCAGACGAAATCAACTTCGTCAAATATGCAGATGACCTGACTGTTTCGCTTCCCGTTAAGTCTCAGTCAGACTGCTTCAAATTAAATAGCTTCCTGTCGGACATCAGTCAGTGGTCTAAACTAAATGGCCTAACGCTGAATCCCTCAAAATGCCAGACTGTCGACTTCTCCTTTAGGCATAAACGAGATCTACAAACACTAGTAAGCACTCATGATGTCTGTAGAATTGAGGGGACTATAATTGAAACAAAGTCTAATGCAAAATACCTCGGATTAGTTATATCTTCCGACCTTACCTGGTCATCTCATATCCAAATGATTTCCAAGAAAGTGTTTCGTCTAACCTACTACATTAAGAAACTCAGACTAACTGGAGTCCCTCAACCTCTGCTTTCACAATTTGTCAACTCTCGTATCCTACCTATTCTACTTTACTGTTCCCCGTTAGTCTTTCCTGGGTTACTGAAAAAGGATTATACCATCCTGAGAAGGATGTTGAAGGTAGTTAGTAGGACTAGCGGTGTAAAACTCAGTCAGCTCGTCACAACATTAGTGGATAAGCATCTGAATACATGTGAGAAATGGTCTAAAACCATACTCTCTGACCCCCAACACCCCCTCTATTCCCAACTCTCTCCTTGCATCTCATCAGGTAGAACCAGAAATCAGTACAAAATAATATATGCTCGTACAACCAAGTATAGGAACTCAACGATACCATATTTGGCCCGTGTTCTAAGTGACAGAGACAATGTTAAGCGTGAAACCTATGACTTGCTTTGTTGTTAATAACATAATTTTGGCCCTTGTTATTTCCCCCTTACACTCTCTTATTTGTACTCTATAGTGAACAACCTTCTTAAACATACTTAGCTGCTTAAAATTATTATCATTGGCTTACATTTTTATTCTTTATTCTATTCCTTCTTTATACATCTACTGGGTCCGACTATATTATCACTATGATTATTAAAAATTGTCCCGTCATTAACCATCATGTAACATTAGTTTTGTGGTTGTTCTTTGTTCGGCACTATTTAACTGACAATCTTGTTTGTTATTGCCACTATCACCATCTTAAAAAATTTTGTATTATGCATGATTCCTCACACTACCACTACAAACACCGCATTAGTGCTGACAATAAAAAAAAACAACCTGAAATGTTTATCTTATGATTGCTTAGTGTTGTTCAATCAAATTAACTGATCATCTTGGCTATAAACATTTTTTAAGAACATCTCATAATTTCCCGTATGATTATAGCTGTTACTGTTCACCACGCATACACATATCGTAGCTTCCACTAACCAATACTGAAATATTTTTTCATTATTTGTGTTTATCTTCCTTTTTACTTGGTATTTTTATTGCATTTTTTTGTTATTTCTGTGTTTCTTTTTGGTTTTTTGTTGTTATTGTTTTTTTTTTTTTTTTTTAAATATTTTTTTTATAATACTCCTTTTAAATGTACGATGAAATTAGATGCAATATTGTAGATATGTGCTGAAAATTCCACACTGTACCACAAGTACTGTTTCTGGAATAAAGCGAAATTGTTATTGTTATTGGTGCCATATTGTACCAAGTTTTCATGTGTTTAAATAAATAATAAATAAAATAATGTCATACAAACTCGAAGAGGTACAGTTGACGACGACAAAAACAAGCACTAGTCACTTATCTAGGCATCAGTGTTTTAACTATAGACAAGCGAAACGGATGAAGATGTCAATGACAATATGAAGAAAGTAAAAGAGCCCTCCACCATGACGCTGAAATCAGTTTGTTCAACATGGTTCAGAGACGTGAAGAGTCATGAAAAACAGGTTGAAAAGGTTCGTCAACATCTGTCTAGGCTCCATACTAAGGATCAGAGCTGGATTTGGATCCAACGATGAAATGAAGGAAACTTGTAAAGAGGAGATGAGAGAGTCTACGGCTAATCGTAAAGTGAGATAAAGATGATTACAGGGAGCAGGATGACTTGGACATGTACCGTAGGAGTTCTATGTTTCACTCGGAAGCCAAGGGAATAATAATATTAATGATAATCAGACAGTTGGATACAGCATAAAGAAGAATCTGTTATCGTATTACTGCGGTTGCTATTAATAACCAGTGAGGCAAAATGCAGTCTGTCTGTCTGTATTCAACATAGAACTTTGCACATATGTGCAGAACTTCAAGTCACTACACTCTCTCCTTGTAGCACACAAAGCAGGAGAAGAAAGTACAAGAAAACCATAATAGAGACAGTAAACAGGGGTGTGAGACTAAGTAAGACTAATAACGAAGAACAAAACACTTTCATGGGGAATCATAAGTCACAAGGAGTGGATGCATCCGCACCAGCCACTGAGAACGATTTTGACCTATATCACCAATTGTTTCCAACCTTCATTGGTTTTTACCGTCCCGAGGACCCGAACCAGGAGACCAGTCTACATCTCCCTGTGTAGCTGGCTTAAACTAACTGTTGTAGCTTTCATTGACTGGTGCGATGTTTTGGTTTGACCACCACTGGCTAGCTCTTTTCCAGCCTGACCCTATATCAGCTAACATTGCTCGTCGGTCGAGGAAGGCGATGACTAGGCATGCATGCGTAACACATGTCCTAACCATCTCAGTCTATGTAACTTTACAACTTCGTCGATTGATTTCCCTTGTTTAGCTAGAACTCGACCGAAGCCTAACCTCAATATTGCTCACCTTATTATACCAAATGCAGTGGTGCAACCCTGCATTTTAATAACTAAATTTTTAGCCATCAGAACGTAGCTTTTTTCAATTTTTACTGCTTCACCTAAATTTGCTAGTATAAGCAAGTTGTACAAGTTATTTTTTATATAACTAAGTAAGCACATAATAAGCCTGAACTGACTTTTACTTATAAAATTAGAAGTTTGCGTACGAATGCTTTTCAACAACAGAGTTAGCATTTAGATAAATAAAGTCACTGGAAAATAATTCTACTTAGTTTTTACAAAAATAAAAAACTGCAGAGTGTGTGTGTGTGTTTGCAAGAAAAGATAGGATCAAAAGTCTAAATTTTCTTTATACGTTTAAATACTACACATACATTTATCCTATACAGAATTCCATAGAAATTTTTCAATACATAACAAGTGAAAATGAACTTTGTTAAATCTACTGATTAGTAAGTTGCATAACTTTCTGATTTTGTCACGTCAGTATGCATGACAAACATCAGATAGCATAAAATATTATGATATGCGCAAAGTAAGATATTAGAAAATTGTATATAGACTAATCTAACACATACAGGCATTTAATTAAAAGCGTCCTGTCAAGAATTGATCAACTCCTTGATTATTACAATAAGTGTTTAGACACACTATCAAAAAATTACTTGTTCATGTTCACGCTTGGTCTCTGTTGACAAGTCGGCTCTCCTAGTACGGATAGGCTTCGATAATGTTGTCTGAAGATTAACATCATGTTATTTGATTGACGGTGACCAGTGGTGTAATTCAGAATAAGCATTTCATTCTATTCGCCTAGTTTCCTAGCCCATCCTAAACCTAAAAAGGAGGGAAGACTGGGCATGGAGTTATTCATCCTACTGATGAAAATTAACTCAATCACTACAAAAACTTCAAAGCACTCCATACTGAAGATCAGGTAGTCAGGTAGAAGTCTGGAAACGAACCTATCAAGAACAATGCTTAAAAAAAGTATGCCGAAGAAATTGGAGATGGATCGAACACAGGCTGTTGAGTTGCATCGCCCACCAGGCCTTTCAGTGAAATTTAAATAGGAAACGAAGAGTTGAGTTTAGGTCAGAGGGTGACATTGAAGAGATCGTATAACGAGGAGATGAGAGTTTATGCGTAATCATGGCGCCATCTAAAGAGGAGTGCAGAGAACAGAACGAAATGGAGATGTGGTGTTGAAGCCTTCTGTTCCACTCAAAACCTAAGAACGTAGAAAATAATTTCATCCTATTCGAGATTTGTTGGCTAAATGTACCTGCATTCCCAGTGAGTGACAGTGTGCCCCCTGAGAGTCAAACCCAACAACCACCGTTACAAACGACAATCACCACCACTCAATAAGAATGGTGGAGATATATCTATCTAATGAAATGCACATCCTAGACTCCATTGCTAGCCACTATCAACGAAATAGCGGTCAACGATTAATTCCATAAAAATGCTAAAATTAAATTCCAGTTAAATAAAAAGATGTATGATAATGATTTGCATTTTATAGCAATGCAATTGAAATTTTACTTAGAGTTTTATTTATATAAAATGTTAAGAAGAGAAGACAAAATTCTGTATTAGATTGAACATGTGATGAATTGATTGTATCAGAGAAATTTTCACTTTTTAGTACATTTTCACGATAGATAACACTGCGGTTGTTCAAAAAAGTATACCAACATATACTAATCGTTTATCATATTGTCACCATTATGATATTTCAATCGCATTTAAAGATTTAAAAAATACGTAACTTCTAGTTCATAACTGTAAATTACCTGAAAACTAAGCTCATCCAGTAGCATTCCTGGTCTCCTGAAACTGTACTATATAAAGACATGCCTTACTTTAGACAAAGTAGTAAAAAAGGGTGAAAAAGGCTCAAGGTGATGACCATTAGATGCAAGAACCAATTTATAAAGTTGCTGAGATAATGTGAGAAAACAAATTTCAGCTTTTTTGATTTAAATGGTTCCCTAACCAATATCAGCTCATGATGAAATCCTGTAACCAAACACACTATTGGTTACATTATA
The DNA here is from genome assembly GCA_944472135.2 of Trichobilharzia regenti. Taxonomy (NCBI): domain Eukaryota; kingdom Metazoa; phylum Platyhelminthes; class Trematoda; order Strigeidida; family Schistosomatidae; genus Trichobilharzia; species Trichobilharzia regenti. Next base: position 31,467,318 of record OX235264.1, on the reverse strand, counting down.
TTCGATGGTTGGAGGTAATCGGCAGGAAGCCATGCTTGGACCTAGGTTTCGTGCTGGTTGGCACTCACCAGTCAGCAAGGCGTATCTGCAACCTTGAAGGAACTCATGTCCCTTCTGAGCCGATTCGAACCCGCGTCACCCGGTGATGCAATCGGAAACGTTACCAATGAACTATTCGAGCTCGCGATTGACCTCCTGTAGGACTGTAGTGAATATTTTAATTTGACACTAGTTGCTTCCTGCCGATTACCTCCAACCATCTAATATCATCAAATCAATGTGCACCGTGATGGCGAGCTACCTAGAACGGTGGCCACATTACAACCTGACTGATAGAATTCAGTCTGCACCAAACAGAGGACTAGACACATCACACTAATTACTAGTGTCAAATCAAAATAAGGTTAGATTATATTCTACTACAACATAGCCCAAATTTAAATACTATTAAGTTCATATATCTTTGTGGTATATGATTCTTTCGACCATGGAAATTGAGAGTTTTCTTATATCTTTTTACTCAGTAGGAGACACAATTCAGATTGTCAGCACATAATCTTAATTGTCTGAGAAGTGAAATAACAATTAGACATGTTAACCACCTTCAGCTTGAACTGCTTGCTCATTTTAATTGTAAATATTTTGTGATGTAGACATCCAAACTGACCTTCTGTATCGATTCAAATAAAACTTTTTTGTATGGATTTTGTATGAGATTTGAAATTGAAAGACAAAAAGATTCAATGTGTAATTGATTCAATCCAATACTGGAGAGATTACATATATAAAAATGTTCAAGTATCGGTTTGTAGGGATTTGATTGATTAGTTACAGGATTTCATTATGAGCTGATATTGGTTACAGAACCATTGGAAAACCAGCTGGAAGTACTGGACAGCTGTTTCGTAAGCCTAGTTTGGTGGCATGGCTTCAGGAGACTATCGGTAGTGACTGTTTGGCTCCCGTCGTTTTTAGTGGGCACAGAATGAAGAGGAAGTGAAGAGCCATCAAGTAGAGATGAATCAGTGGAAGGCAAGATAATAGAGATGAAGATGAAGACAAAGATGAGTGAGGATTAGAGAGGCTTCGTGTTCATGTCATCAAATGCAGGATGATGTTACAGGACTAAACTACATCGACTCCTAGATTAGAAAAAGGAAGTGAAGTGGTAGAGCACGTTGACCGCTTCACTTATTTGGGAAGTACCATCAGCCCCAACGGGCTGATCTCTGACAAAATCTCAGCACGGATACACAGGGCTAGTTTCGCATACACCAGTTTATGCCGTCTCTGGCGCAGACGTGATATCCGACTATCGACCAAAGGGCGGATGTACTGCTCGTCACTCCACTCCGTCCTCCTTTGTGACTGTGAGACATGGCCATTGAGAGTGGAAGGCATGAAAAGATTAACTGTCTTTGATCATATCTGCCTGCGTTCTATCTCCCGTGTGAATTGGTATAATAAGGTGAGCAACATTGAGGTTAGGCTTAGGTCGAGTTCTAGCTAAACAGGGGAAATCAATCGACAAAGTTGTGAAGTTACATAGACTGAGATGGTCAGGACATGTGTTACGCATGCATGCCTAGTCATCACCTCCCTCGACCGACGAGCAATGTTAGCTGACATAGGGTCAGGCTGGAAAAGAGCTAGCCAGTGGTGGTCAAACCAAAACATCGCACCAGTCAATGAAAGCTACAACAGTTAGTTTAAGCTAGCCACGTAGGAAGATGTAGACTGGTCTCCTGGTTCGGGTCCTCGGGACGGTAAAAGCCAATGAAGACTGGAAACAATTGGTGATATGGATCAAAATCGTTCTCAGTGGCTGGTGTAGATGCATCCATTCCTTGTGACTTATGATTCCCCATGAAAGTGTTTTGTTCTTCGTTATTAGTCTTCCTTTGACTCACACCCCTGTTTACTGTCTCTATTATGGTTTTCTTGTACTTTCTTCTCTTGCTTTGTGTGCTACAAGGAGGGAGTGTGGCGACTTGAAGTTACGCACATATGTGCAAAGTTCTATGTCGAAAACAGACAGACAGGCAGACAAGCCTAGTTTGGGAGTCTTCATTAGTACGCATCCACCGGGATTCGAACAACAACAAGATCTTCATCTAACTACTCTCATACTTAAGACTTCCAAGGAATCTTCTTGAACTTTTTGAAATTCTATATTCTATTATATATATATATATATATATATATATATATATATATATATATATATACATATATATATACATATATATATAATAGAAACATGTTATTATGACTGAGAGATAATCAGACAAACCTTTGTTAGTTAATTTATCCATGGCAAAACAAATTGATAGACACACAACTGAGGCAGACATTTTGTCAAGACAGAAATAATTATCGTTGACAATAAGTTATATTCGTATTCATATAAAACTCTTGGGGATGTATGCTTTCTTGCTTTTTGTTTTTTCTTCTCAATTTTGACTCAATCAATACAAGAATGAAACTGTCATATTCATATTACACTTTACTAGGTAGATAATTCAACTATAAGAAAAATCTACTCTTATATATAAAAGTATACAAAGTACAATTCACAAAATAATTTAAAAATAGCTTTATTTTTAAAATAGAAATTACTTCAGCTCAATAGTTTACATATAACATGAATTTGAACATATGACTTAACAGTTGAAAGTTGAATCTCTACACAAAGAGGACAGTTGAGAATTATGATGTATATACACTACAGAAGTGGCAACATAAAAGAACAAGCCACTACTACTACTACTGATACTACTTATAATAATAATGATAATAATAGTAATAATACTGCTGCTGGTGTGTATGAGAGAAAGAGAGCAAAACGCCAAGCAGCAAATCAAGAACGCCAGAAAATAATTACACAGCAATAAACACATACGCACACACACAAACACACGCGCATTCTTATGATTCTTGTAAAACAACATTCAGGTATAAACACGAAATAACCATAACAATGAAAAAAAATATTAGACATTTTTTTTTGGTATAACGGTATTCTAAACTCTCAGTTTTTTAATTAACTTACTACTTACAGATAGAAAAGAGAGACAGATAGTAACCAAGTTCAATTACACACACACACACACACTGACCTAGTCTACTACTCTATTATACAAACAAAGACTACTACACAATTCTTGGTAAATTTACTGTCATCAAGTGAAATGTATATTTGTTGTTGTTGTTTGTTTGTTTTTTCTTTAACTGGTAGTTTTAATTAACAAATATTTTCTTAAAACAACAATTTCTAAAGAGAGTGGACTATGTAGAGAGCAGAGTTACAAGTTATAGGAGTGAATTGAATTGAGCCTAAACTCTTAGAATTTTGAGTATTTCTTTTTTAAAACATTTAAAAATGTCGAATATGTGGACGAGAAAAACCACCCTTACTTGTAATATTACGGGAGAGTAAGGCAAAGCTTACAAATGAAATCAATACGAAGAAATTAAAATTAAAACAATAGCTATCTAATAGTGTCTTTCAAAGACTAGAAGAGAATAATTTAGAATAATGCACACAACGCTCTCTCTCTCTCTCTCCCTCTTACTAGTTACTAACTGTCTAAAGTAAGAAACTGGGCGTATTTTATGATTTCTTTTTTTTTAAAAAAGTACAAAGTATGTGACAAAAGTGTTGACTACATCAAATCACTGTTTTACTGGATTGGCGGTATCTATCTACAGTCTTGCTTTAGAGATACACATCACATAATGATAGTATCTAAATGCTCATTCATTCATTGATTTTACTAGCTTAGAAAGATCCCGGTTACAGATATAAGTAATCTGTTGATAGTAGAGACTTAGCTGTCACACTTGTAACTTGTTAACCAATGGATCTAGGGTACATATCCTGCTCCACTTAATAATAACACAGCGCTTGAAGAATGCAGTTAAAAGAACTTATTATGCAGCAGAGGTACGTTGTCTCTTTACAACCACCCCCATTTTATGTTCGAGAAATAAGGATAAACTACCTGAATTCGCCTCCTCTATGTTTATCTGCCAGTTTGACTGCAGCTGCGGAGCCAGCTACATTAGGCGTACAATTAGGCAAGTTCATCGTCGTATTTCCCAACATCATCCAACGTGGTTAAGTAAGCGACAAAAAAGATCTATTCATAGTTCTATTTTAGCCCACCTCGTTGATACTGAGCATAAGATTGATGTGAATACTGCATTTAAAATTATTTATCGCATTCCGACTTATCTTAATTTTACTCTGCGAGTTCGTCTTCTACAGACGACTGAAGCAATCGGAATTCACCTGAAGAAGCCAAGCCTGTGTGTAGAGAAAAAAATTTGTACAGCCACTTTCCCTACCGTGGCCATCGTCACAAGAATGCATAAACAGGACTACGTCGCCCCCTCCCCCTAAATCTATACCAATTTTGATTGTCTAAATTATTTATTTTATTTTTATTTATTTTGACCACTTCATCTTTAATTTACGTGTTATCCTTGTAAAATTAATTTATCCTAACCATTTCTACCTTTTAAATGTGTACTGATTTTCTTCGTTAATTATCAACCCATTGACATTTTGACACTGACTAATTATTGTTAACAAACATATCAGTGCCACTTGATTGGTGAACTGTTGTGTATTGTAATAAAAATGCTATGGATATATATTAGAGCAGAGCCAGAGATGAGGATCTAATTGAAAAGTAAATATTTCTTCGCTCAATCTTTCTGTTTTCTAATTCAATTTAGACAGCTGGGTGGCATAATTATCAGACTCCATAAAAATATGGTTGGTTTATAGTCTAGGTAATGTAAAATCTATTCCAGGTAACTAAGTTCTAACTTTCTTAAGTATGTATTTTAGTATTACAAGGTAAACGCTTACTACACTGATGTAAAACTGGAAATAACAATGTTATTACTGTGAGAATGAAGTATTTCAAAGCACTACAGACATTGAGGAAGTATTGTAAAAATTTTAAACAACACGATGTAGACTTTAAGCCTTGTCAACTAAACTATACAACTGGATTAGAAGACGATTATCTTCGTGCTACACCAAAATCAACAAGTCATTGGTTATTTTAAAAGGATTACTCAGAATTCATATTCATATTCAACATTACTACTGATCTCTTGAGTTCCAAGTGGAACACACAGGGCTTCAACACCACATCTCTATTTCACCCTGTTCTCGACAGTCTTTATTCAACTGGCTCCATGACTGCCTATAAGCTTTCATCTCCTACTCTCATATGATCATTTCCATGTCACCCTTAGAACGAAACCCCACTCGTTGTTCCCCCTTCAAAGTTTCACTCAAGGACCTGGCGCGCGGTCTTCTCAACGTGCGTCTAATCCATCTCCGGCATATTTGTTGGGCGAAAGGTTCTTGGTTGGTTGGCCCCCAGAGTTTCTTGTCGCTAATCCCCTTTTTGATCATCTAATCTTCGGTATGGAGCGAAGCCAGCCTACTACTTGATATGATAAACTTTGCATATCGCTTGATCTCCACCAGGTGGCTGATAGAGTTTCTTGAACCAGTGACGAAGAATCTGTCAAGACGCAATCTCCATTCAATTAAAAAGGTCAATTTGATAGACAAAAGAATAGTTTCCTTAAACGTCAATTCTCTACACTCATGTCTCACTGACAAAAACTGTCTGCCGTTTATGTGATTTCATTCAGTATAGTAAAGTCGATGTATGTGGGCTGATTTATTACTGAAAAGAGCTATCTACTCATTTATATGTACTTCCAACGTATACTTCAAACTCAAAAATGAAATCTACAGGAGAATAGATGGTGTAGCAATGAGTCAGTTCTCTAGGACCAATTTTAACCGAATGTTTTATGGCAAGCTTCAAATACACTTGCTTGCAAACAACATTCAGTAAGCCTATACGACAGATATATTGTTCATACTTTCACTATTTGTGATAAGGAGTTGAATCTAGCGCACTTGCTCCAAACCTTCCCATAATTGCACCCAAAACATTGAATTCACTCGACAAGTGTAATCTGACTCAATCTTCCATTTCTTTGATATTCAAGCGCAAGGAAGGGATGATAACTCACTGAAGCAACATACCCTTCAAACTACATGATTAGGATAAAAATACACACAGGTATATGAGTAACACCGTCATTCGTCATAAACTCTAGTTACAGAAGTACTCTTGAAGGAAACCTACACATATCTGACGATAAGTGAAGAGAACATAATCTCAGAAATGTTAGACTGACTTATGAATTCTGATAGAGGTTAAAAAAGAAAATATTTGCATATGGTCTTAGACTTCAATAATATTAACATAAATGGAATAAGATATTTTTTAATAGACAAATGCTCTCCTACTACTAACTTACAGTCAGTAGTATACTCAGAACAGCAGATATATCCATGACACTTGATAGACTGTGATACTGACTAATCTACATATCTAGAATGTTCTGGTTGATATTACAGTGATTAAAATTACACAATGTAGTACCAGTTTGTATTGCATTATTAAGTTTTCACGTGAAATAAAAGTGCATGTGAAATTCAATTAATTGAATAAGTTGTGAATATGAATTTGGTTGTGCGTCGGTGGCACAGCGGTTAGGACGCTCGCCGACCATGCACATGGTCCGAGGTTCGATCGCCGGCCGACAAGGCACTCCTTTACCTCGCCAAGCCAGAAATAATGCTGGTAAAGAGAAAAGGTTGGGCATGAGGCTAGCAACCCCATCCTGTTAAAATAAACCCTGCTACAGAAACTTCAAGCCACTAGCTCGAAGCCCTATGTTCCACTGGGAACGTGAAGGAAAAATTATTATTATTTATTATAATGAATTTGGTTAAACATTTCCCTTATTAATTCTTGTAAAAGGACTGAAAACTAAATAAATATAAGCAGTAACATTTGTAAAAAATCTCTATAATAATGAAGGTGAATGAAAACAATACTTGCTTAACTTACCATTACATGTTTTGAGTTTAAACGAAAATTAGGTACTTTCAATTCAGGAGAATGCAGAAACTCCATACCTTTAGCAATGTCTACTGCAAATCGTAAGGCTTGTCGATGACTTATTTCTGTAGCACCATTCATATTGGCTTCTGATGGTTGATGTAAAACATCGAAAAGACTACCATATTGCATAAAGTCACTAACAAGACAAAGACGTGGTGTAGCAGTGAAAATAGCCAATACAGGCAGAATGTTAGGATGATTGAAGATTCGCAGTTTTGGGAATTCATCTTTAAAATCACGTGCCTATATCATCAATGTACAAAGAACAAAATGCAGATTTATGATGAGTAAACTAAATTTTACAATATTGAAATAAAGATACTGAAGGATTGTCACAGTAGATAATTTTAGTCGCAATATTATCATGCCTCTCAGTAATTGATAAACATGTTCTGTGTTTAAATGATGATACCTGCTTGCTTTCTTAACAACAAAAAGTTAAATATCAACCTGACAAATGTACAATATTCTGATAAGATCTAAATTGAACACAATGACTGATCGGAACAGATGACATCAACTAAAGTTAATCAGATTAATTGGATATAAAATAACGCCATGGACAATAAGACCATATTCATATTCTAAGCCAAATACTTTACACAATATGACTCAACACAATTCAGCGAAATTAAACAGAATGACTCAAAATGCTCATATACACTATCATACAATCGAATTAGTCATTTACAAACTAAACAGTTCGAGGTGAAAAATCACCACACTTTTATTCGGAAACTGAAATTATTGAAAGCACAATACTACTGACTTGAACACCCTGTCTGTTTACCTTAGATAAGCTGTAAATGTGCGGCGTCGTAGATCCAAATGGACGAAGTCGTTCATATAGTCCCTTATTATTAATTGGTGGATGGTGACTAGCAGTGGAATTCAGGATACGCCACATTTCGTCCTACCTGGGACTCGTCATCTGGATGTACCTGCATTCCCCACTCAGTGAGTGATCATGTTCCCAACAAGGCTCGAACTCAGTGCCCATAGTTTCAAACGCCAAAGTGTTGTCTACTAGACCACTTGAGCTAAGAGAGCCACCTCATGTGCAACAGGTCATATTAATTATTTAATTCAATTTCAGATTTTCCCATATATTGATTGGACCGAAGTGCTCCGTCTCGGGTTGACATTGTCGAAGCATCTGCACAAGAAGTCGATACGTCAACCTGTGAACGACGGGAAAATCTAAAATTGAATTAAATAGTTTCTTATTATGTTTCTAGTCCCTGTTTGTGTTACATAGTTTCATCTTGTTATTAATATATGCATAAAACTTGTTATTCGTTATATTTTGCCACAGTAATACCAGTACGCCGAAGTAGATAGACAGAATTCAGGTGGTTTAAACTGATTCAGACCCTCAGATAATTTCAATCTGGTTAACAAGCACTAATATTTGACGTCAATAGTTTCCAACTACTTATATCAATCAATCAGTAGTATACCTCATCGAACTATCATAAAATTTAAAACGTAACAGAAATTGAAAAATAATAACTAATCAAAGTGATAACACAAAGAAGTCAATCTGATAGAGTTACATAAACTGGATATAATTATTGAACCAAGAAGCGTGAAACTTGAAGAGGAATGTTTCCGTCTGAGTCGAGTCTCCATTAACCACTTAGAAAACAGACAATTAAAACACAACATTTAGGCGCAAACATCAACCGAGAAATATACAATAATCTAACCAAACCCACATATTCACCACCTACACTTAATTGAGACATTGCAAGAAACACTATAAGAAATATGTCAACGTAATGATTACAGAAAATAGGATCAAATCAGAGTTATGTTTTTACTGTAAAATGCAGAATGAAAACCATTACAAAACGTTAACGTGAATGTAACAAAATAATAATAACTACTATTATTATTATTATCCCTTTATTCCGGATGGCAATAATTATACACAGGGGAATTTTCACCGTTACACATATTGTAACAATTTATCTCCTTTTACAAATGTATAAATACATATAGTAGTAAAAATAAATTTTCTATAGGTGGTTTGTAAGGATTAGTTTTGTTTTTATGAGTTGATCACGGGTCGATATCAGTTAGAGAAGCATTAAAAACCAGGAAGTACTGGACAGTTGTTTCATCCCACCGACGACATTGGCTTGGGTCGCGCTAAATCACGAATTGGTAGAAGTTAGAATTCATGCATTGGCCACTGAATCGGGTCCCAGTGGCTAAATGGTATACGACTGTCTGTCTGTTTTCGACATAGAACTTTGCATACATGTGCGGCGGTTCAAGTCGCCACACTCCATGTACCACACAAAGCAAGAGAAGAAAGTAAAAAGAAATGCATCACAAAGACAGTAGACAGAGATATGAAGAAGAAAGAATTGTAATATCGAAGGACAATATAGTTTGATTGGGTATTATAAGTCACAAGGAATGGATGCATCTACACCAGCCACTGAGAACGATTTTGATCCATGTCACCAATTGTTTCCAGCCTTCATTGGTTTTTACCGTCCCGAGGACCCCAACCAGGAGGCCAGTCTACACCTTCCTACGTGGCTAGCTTAAATTAACTGTTACAGATTTCATTGACTGGTGCGATGTTTTGGTTTGACCACCACTGGCTAGCTCTTTTCTAGCCTGACCCTATAGATATGATAGAGAAGATTTGTAGCTCAGGTGGATAATTTTGATGTGGTTTTGTTCTCTGAGCTGGATAGTTAGTTTGCGAAGCTTTCATCACCTTACTGGGTGACATCTTCAGCGCATACTTCAAATTGAAGTGAGCTTTTAAGTTTCTCCACGAGTTTATTAATCATTCCTCCTGGTGACCTTGGACGTGATTGGTTGTTTATGTATGTTTTCACACCTTCTAGGTTACTTGTGTTGGAACTGATTGTTTCTGTGACTTGAACTTTGGCCAATCGTGTGTGAAGTTTCTTTCTTATTGGTTGATAAATTTTGTCTATCTCGATGTGTCTATTGATTGATGATTCACTGGAATGCCAAGCTTCTAAAAATTCTCTAGCATTCTTGTTATTTCCTTTGTCTAATATTTGAACGTTGTCCCAGTCGAATTGATGTCCGTGGTTGTCTGTGTGTAGTGAAATGAGGGAGTGTATATCATGTCTTTTGACGGCTAGCTTATGTTCGTGGATACGAAGACGAAGGGGACGTCCACTTTGGCCAATGTAGTGTTTTTCACAGTTGTTACAGTCTATTCTGTAGATGATGTTGGTTTTGTCTTCTTTTGCTGTTGAGTCTTTTGGTTGACATAGAATTGAGTGCAGCGACTTTGTTGGTTTGTGTACGACGTCAATTCCTAAAGGCTTGAAGAGTCTTTTAGTGATTTCTGAGATATCCTTTATATATGGTAAGGCGATTTTCTTTGTGTTTTCCCTGGTGGCTTTTGTTTTGGTAGGTTGGCTTGGGGGTATATGTCTCTTGATGAAATTCCGGGGATATCCATTCTTTTGGAAGACGTCCATGAGATACTTTTCTTCAATTTTTCTTAAGGTGGGAGTGCTGCAGTGAGTCCTTGCTCTCTTGAATAGTGTTTGTATGCAGTTCTTTTTGACAAAACTCACAACTTAATAAACAACGTCTTCAACGACATCAAATTCACAAGAGAAGAGGAATCCGAGAACAAAATACCATTTTTGGACGTCTTAGTCAGGCGAACCACTACAGGAGAATTAGAAACTCAAGTTTATAGGAAATCAACTCACACAGACCAAATACTGAATTACAACAGCAACAACCCAATAGCACACAAAAAGAACTGCATACAAACACTATTCAAGAGAGCAAGGACTCACTGCAGCACTCCCACCTTAAGAAAAATTGAAGAAAAGTATCTCATGGACGTCTTCCAAAAGAATGGATATCCCCGGAATTTCATCAAGAGACATATACCCCCAAGCCAACCTACCAAAACAAAAGCCACCAGGGAAAACACAAAGAAAATCGCCTTACCATATATAAAGGATATCTCAGAAATCACTAAAAGACTCTTCAAGCCTTTAGGAATTGTCGTCGTACACAAACCAACAAAGTCGCTGCACTCAATTCTATGTCAACCAAAAGACTCAACAGCAAAAGAAGACAAAACCAACATCATCTACAGAATAGACTGTAACAACTGTGAAAAACACTACATTGGCCAAAGTGGACGTCCCCTTCGTCTTCGTATCCACGAACATAAGCTAGCCGTCAAAAGACATGATATACACTCCCTCATTTCACTACACACAGACAACCACGGACATCAATTCGACTGGGACAACGTTCAAATATTAGACAAAGGAAATAACAAGAATGCTAGAGAATTTTTAGAAGCTTGGCATTCCAGTGAATCATCAATCAATAGACACATCGAGATAGACAAAATTTATCAACCAATAAGAAAGAAACTTCACACACGATTGGCCAAAGTTCAAGTCACAGAAACAATCAGTTCCAACACAAGTAACCTAGAAGGTGTGAAAACATACATAAACAACCAATCACGTCCAAGGTCACCAGGAGGAATGATTAATAAACTCGTGGAGAAACCTAAAAGCTCACTTCAATTTGAAGTATGCGCTGAAGATGTCACCCAGTAAGGTGATGAAAGCTTCGCAAACTAACTATCCAGCTCAGAGAACAAAACCACATCAAAAAGCCTGACCCTATGTCAGCTAACATTGCCAGTCGGTCGAGGAAGGCGATGACTAGGCATACATGCGTAACACATGTCCTAACCATCTCAGTCTGTGTAACTTCACAACTTCGTCGATTGATTTCCCCTGTTTAGCTAAAACTCGACCTAAGCCTAACCTCAATGTTGCTCACCTTATTATACCAATTCACACGGGAGATAGAACGCAGTCACCTATGATCAAAGACAGCTAATCTTTTCATGTCTTCCACTCTCAGTGGCCAGTTCTCACAGGTGTTCAGAAAACTCTGCATTTTGTCAGCGTCCTCGTCTAGAAAGACTATATCGTCTGCATATTCTAAGTTAACGAGATTATTTACTGGTAACAAGTCAATCCCGGAGTTGCTGAAGTCACTTAGGGTCAAGTCAATTAATACATTTATGATGAAATTGAATAGAAATGAGGATAGTGGGCATCCCTGTCGGACACCACTAGCCGTCACCACTTCAGATGACAACTCGCCGTAAGCCCTCACCCAGCTCCATGAGTACGAGTAGAGTGCCTTAATCAATGCAATGTATTTTCTCGGAATTCCCTTTACAGCCAAGCATCGCCAAAGAACCTCACGGTCGACAGAATCGAATGCTGCCTTTAGGTCAAGATATATAAAGGCGGCATTCGAGCTTGCCTTTTACCCAGAAGGCCCTTGGTTTGAACCCTGGCAGTGGCTGCGTACTACCGATGATTCCCAAACTAGGATGAAACAACTTTTCAGTACTCCATGGTTTTCACTGGTTCTCCAACTGTTATCAATCCGTGATCAACTCGTAAAATCAAAAATAATAAAGCCACAAAAACTGAAAGTTAGTCGAAGAATATGTGTAATAATAATGCCCGTTAGTATAAGTGTAGAACTTGAGCACTTAGGTCGAATATAATTCCATAACTAGATAAGTTTATCTGAAAAACACACCATGAAGCAGTATGAATAACGAACTGGATGACGTTACGAGCACAAATTGTTTCTCATAATCATATTAAGCCTTGCGACTACGTTGATAAGACTATGAGCAATAATTTGTGCCCGAAACGTCATCCAGTTATTACTAGTGCATCTAATATGGAATCCCGGTTATAATTTACTTTTCATATATGGATTTAAGAAGTAAGTTTACCAGCTCTTTTGTGATATTCGTCCTTTCACACAAAACCTGTGCTAAATATAGTATGATTGAATTTTTACATTTTGTCGTTTGAGCCCAAATCCTTATGAAATTTCTCCGAAGAGATACAAGGAGAAAGTCTTGAATAAAGAGGATATTTATTATCAGACAAGATGACTTCAGCCAGTTGCTACTGGTAAGAATTTAAATGCCCATCAACCACAATGTCAGTTAGGTGAATCAAAGGCAAACCAATAAACCCGCTTACAGCTTTCGAAGTCTTACGTAATATAACACAGTCTATTTTGAGAAGTCCAGAAAATAATACGAAGGAGAACATTAAAAAAGAATGGGTAGACTACACGAATACATGTGCGTCGGTGGCACAGTGGTTAGGACTCTCACCGACCATGCACATGGTCCGAGGTTCGATCCCCTGCCGACGCACACCTAATATCTATGGTCGGCCTGCGAAATTTGGGCTACCGATATCTCTGCTGAAAATTCCATACTTGTGCCAAAAATAAAGTGTGGAATCAAGCTGTAATCAAAAAAATAAAAATAAAAATGAATGCACTGTATGGAAAGCTGTTAAGTTATGCCATGAGAAAGTCTTAACTTCCTTATGTAATTAATCAAAAGACTTTTTTAGAAATCAACAAGATATATTAGACGATTGACAGAGATTTAAAGAGATGCCAAGATAGGCAATATTCGACTTATTTCCTATCGCAGTGCTAGAGATGTTACTAGAATCATGGAGCTGAATCAGTTCACGTCTGAAACTAAAATTAACAGTCTGACATTTACAGTAAGTAACAGTGAGTCATGAATCTTCAATAGTTGAAAACAAGTCGAAGTGATACGAATACATTCATATTGTAAGGAGGAAAAGACCGATGAAGCTCGAAGGAATATTTACTAGGACAAACTTATTGTAGGGAAATAAACTTGGTATACCGTATTTCCAAGGCTTTACTCGTAACCATTTGCAAATTGGTAGGATATCACCACATTCGACAGCTCGTTGGATTCTGCATAGTGTTTCTAACGTTTTTCTCACAGTTCTCTTCTTCAATTGCCTTTTTCTAATGTCCAAAACATATTAATGCTTTTCCGAATTCGTTTACCGATACACTACTTATATCTGATTATAAGTAGTACTCACCACAATACTTTATTCTTACCCTAATTAGAATACCAGATACGTAAGTGTATATCATCCCCGTCTTTTTTCATTTTAAAAATTTTTATGATAGCATTTTTATTTCCTTGTATTTTCTGCATTGTTTTCTTGATGTTACATTGGGTAACTTACAGCATTACTAAGTAATGCGGGATCCTATGATTAAAATATGTTTTTGCCTGTCCATCAAAACTTTGATGTATACTGTAAACATGATCTATACGACTGAGAAATATCTGGACAATTATTAATGTGTCTAAAAATTTTGTTTACATATAGACGAAGTTGATAGTCTGGAACCTGAATTTATTAAGGTTTCAGAGTATATTTTCCCACACCGACTACTCGTCCTTATCTATGTGTCCACACACACACACAGATGTAGAATGGTGTACAACATGGGATGTGAAATAAGTGCTTGTCCAAAAATAAGGCTCGTCGTAGAGCATGCTTTTGCCTTGTTCAGTAATCATAAATCGGATTGCATAGTAAGCCTTATGGATGACACAGTTGAGTCTCTGTCTTTTTAAATCCTGCGAATTATTTTCCCTTTGTCAGGTGATTTGACGTAGACATTTTTCTTTGGGACACAGAAGCTTTGAACTTAACTGACTTCTACACCTGTTCAAAAATTATGAACGATATCAGTTTTCGAAAAGTGCACGCGTCAGCATTTTATTATTATCACACATCATTCATGGCATCAGTTGAACAGATACACTGAATCCTCTTAAATACGCATTGAACGCAGTTCATCTTGTATAGTAATGGACAGAAATTGTGAAAATTTAAATAGTACCCTATCCAAGTAGGTTTTCTGTAAATCGAACACTTTATTGAACCAACGTCTCCCCAACTTGAAAGTACAATAATATTAACAATTGTTTATATTTTGTAAAAACTTAGATTTGTACCTTAGTTAGACATTAATTATCTTTTGAAAGTTCTTTATATTTTGTATAAGAAATATACAATGACTATAAATATGTATGGAAAAAAGCATAACTAAATATCCATTTAAAAGGTAATTTCGATATAGAATAACTATCTAAAGATTTTCCAATACAAGCTACTAAACAAAATGAAGATTCCTGGACAACAGCAACAACAACAGACAACAATCAGCCAGAATAAATGGGAGGAACCTGAAAGAAACAACCTCATTCACCTACCTACCTGGGAAGCATCGTTTCAACTACAGCCGGAACTGACGAGGACATCAAAGCCAGAATCGGAAAAGCAAGAGAAGCTTTCATTACTCTTAAGTCTGTGTGGAGGTCAATAGCACTCAGCATCAAAAATAAGGTCCGGATTTTCAAGTCAAATGTGAATTCAGTCAGCGCTACTATATGGACCAGAGACTTGCACTGCGCGTCATAAAGAGCATCTTAAACAAACTTCAGACCTTCATTAACAGTTGTCTTCGCTCAATACTCAAGATCAGATGGCCAGTCAGAAAAGATCAGCAACACGGATCTCTGGCAATGAGCGAACCAACCAGGAACCGATTGTGAAACAAATAGGCAGGAAGAAATAGAGATTGATTGGCCATACTCTGAGGAAACCATCAAGTGACATCACTAGACAAGCCATTGCTCGAGTGGAACCCGAAAGGGAAGCAGCGAGTTGGTCGTCACTGCGAGGGTGACTTGGAGGAGGTCATGTGAAGAGGAGATGAAAGCATGTGGGCAGAGTGAAAAAGTTGTCAGAAAACCGGAGGCAATGGAGACGCGTGGCTGAAGCCCTATGTTCCTCTAGGAATTATACGATATAATAATAATAATTAACGAAATAATCATAAGCGAGAGAAAATAAGTTTTAAAAACACAAAAAATTTTCAAACTGACCTGTCGAGTTGAACAATTTCGTAATTTTAACATCTTTACAACTACAGGACATCGTCTAAATGATCCTTTCAATACTTCAGCACCATGTCCATCAGCTAAAGCACCTGTAAGTTCTACTTCTCGAGGATCCCAAGATTCACCTTCTAAACGATAAAGAGTAGCATCTCGAGCTCGTGTCTTTGTACCAATCCAACTTGTATCCCGGAAAGGTCGACGACGTGATAAATCATGACCTAAAGCTTGAGCTAATGGAGCAATGAGTGCAGCTGCACGAGGACGAATCAACTCTAATGGAGTCTCTCCATATTTATTCTCTTGCATAAGACAGGCTCCATTTTTGATCAAATACTGTAAAAGAAATTTTTTTAAAGACTAAATCAGAACTCTTCATAATAATGGAATACACGGATACGTTCTGTTGATTAATGGTTTCATAAACTTAATCATAGATCATTGAAAAGTAAAAATTGATAAAAAAATATTTTCAAAATAGTGTAAGTTAGACAAAACGGTTCACTAATATACACTAAATGATGCAAAATGAATTACACTAAACCTACTCACAATAGGATTTAATATACGTTATTATTTTGTCTAATGGATATATTTCACTGCATAGGGCTGATAGCTTTACGAAAACAATGGCAACCAAAAGGTGGATTGAAGTAAAACAATAAATCGGGAGACGTCAGTAAAAAAGATCCTAGATCGATTTTGTCTCATGGGGAAATACAAATATCAAAATCTTTAAAAATGACACTTATTCAATGATCAATTGTTTTTTCTAACAATTAACAGCATTACCACTTTTACTGAAATACGCGTCTATATTATTTAAAAGCACGAAGCTTGACTGTAGAAGAAATATAGCTTTTATATAGTTACTAACTAATTGCACAATGTATTAGTTTATATACTGGCATTATTTGATTTTTATGAAATGACTTAAATTCCCTTATTTATGATGGCTTAAAGTTAACCTGTTTACCAATACTGAACTTCATTGAAAACTGCTGATACTCAATAAAACTGTATGACTCTGAGGAACACTATAGTACTAAACAGTATTACTAACCCATATTTTCTCCTTATCATTGGATTAATGCTCCCGTTGATGCAGAACTTTATTTGAATGTATCATCGATCTCATGTGTTTATCATCACATACTGACTAATTAGTCGATACAGTCGATCTTTTCATCACAACCCACAAGTTGACTACGATTTTTAAAGCCATTACCAAGAATATAGTCAATCATGAATAGTGAATTTGAAGTGATACCAATTAAATCATGGAGATCAGTTGTTTTAGAATTGAGAAAGGAATATCCTTTACAAGAATACTGAGCACAGTAAATCTGCACTGTATTTAATTCCATGAACTAAAACCTGAAGATTTGAAATTATAATTAAGAAGTGCAATCTCTAAACCACTTTTATGTCAATTGTCGCTTCAAAAAAATTGCTTCACTACTTTGAGGTTCATTTCACACAGGAATAAACATTGATTTATCCATCAGCATATCACAGCTTCATAAAACTATGAATCAAATCTATGATGTTTGGTTAGAGAAAATAACTTGATATTATAATTCTTGGTAGTTGAAAAAGATGTTTACAAGTGTATGAACAAACGGATAGAATGGTAATGAGCTATTCTCCCTTTCCTTTGTTGTTCCTATTGTTAATGTACTAGCTGGATGCAATATTGTAGTAAAATGCTGAGAATTCCATTCTGTATCACAAGTACTGTTTCGGAATAAAGCTATTATCTTATCCTATGATTTATGGCTGTGAGACATGGCCACTGAGAGTGGAAGATATGGAAAGTCCGGCTAGATGTCCTTGATCATATGTCTCTGCGTTCTATCTCCCGTGTGAAGTGGTATTACAGGGTGAGCAGTATTGACGTTAGACGTCGAGTGCTAGATAAGGAAGGGAAATCAATCGACGAGGCTGTGAAGTTACACCGGTTGAGATTATTAGGACATGTGTTACGCATGCGTAGCCCTCGCCTTCCTCGACATGCAATCTTAGCTGACATCGAATGGATCAGGCTGGAAAAGTGCTAACGGTGGTCAAACCAAAACATGGCTTCATCAGTCAATGAAATCCACAACAGTTAGTTCAAGCCAGCCACGTAGGAAGGTGTACACTTCCTGGCTGAGGTACTCGGGACGGTAAAAACTAATGGTAACAGCAGACAATTGGTGATATGGCCCAAAATCGTTCTCAATGGTTGGTGCGGATGCATCCACTCCTTGTGACTTATAATATCCAATGAAACTATATTGTTCTTCGATACCACTATTCTTTTTGTCTCATATCTCTGTATACTGTCCCTATATTGCATTTCTTTATACTTTCTTTTGCTTTGTGTGGTACACAGAGTGTGGCGACTTGAACTGCTGCAAATGTATGCAAAGTTCTGTTTTGTAACCAGTCAGTCAGTCCTATGACTGCAAATCTTTATGTTTCACACGGAAACCTTAGTGTCAAAAAACTGACATTTATATTTCATTGGAAACATACAACTGTATTTTTGGTTTTAACCATTTTAAACAGTGTGTGACTCAATTAATTCTATCAAACATTCATCATCGTGATACTTACACAGTAAGTTGCTGATTACAGCTCCTCGAAGCAACAATACGAAGACCTTCTAAACACTTGTTATTTTCATTAGATTCTAAATTTTCCCTAGTAACCAGTTAGAATTCAGGCTATTTTAACGATTAAGTTTCTTGATTTTTACTTATCAGAGTATATCAGTGATAACTTTAATTCTTAACGAGTGAAAGGCTGTTTGTCACTGGAATCAACTTAAATTGGTTACCGAGAATTATTTGGGAAGGTAATTGGTGATTAGTCATTCATAATAATCACTAGTATTTAACTCGGATTACCACCGAGCTGACCCACTTGTCTGGATTTCTCTAAATAAACCAATGGTTGTAGACTTACGATAACATAACATAAAATCAATAACCTATATGATGTAAACACACTCCTTAAAACTGAAATTTCGCAAATTCTCTCTCCTATGGACAATTGCCTTATTCGAATACCACATACCATTTTTTTTACCTCCATTCAGGTACAATATATTGAATTCATACACTTACGATAAATATGATAAAAGATAAATTCACATGCATAGAAGAAAAATTCATAGAAATTCCACAACTTGAATACTATCAAACATAAATTATGTATCAGTTAGCAAAACATTTGAGTGTATGTGTGCATGTTAATAAAGCACACAAAAATTCCTAGACTTACAAGTATAATAATCTTATACGTACCAAGATAGTGACCATTATGTGCCTTTAGATAACAAGATGACTAATCAATGCATCTGAAATTGTCTGTCTGTCTGTTTTCGACATAGAACTTTACACATATGTGCAGAACTTCAAGTCGCCACACTCCACTCCTTGTAGCACACAAAGCAAGACAAGAAAGTACAAGAAATGCATAAGAGACAGTAAACAGAGGTGTGAGACAAAGGAACACTAATAACGAAGAACAAAACGGTTTCATTGGAAATCATAAGTCACAAGGAGTGGATGCACCTGCGCCAGCCATTGAGAACGATTTTGACCTATATCACCAATTGTTTCCAGCCTCCATTGGTTTTTACCGTCTTGAGGACCCCAACCAGGAGGCCAGTCTACACCTCCCTGTGTAGCTGGCTTAAACTAACTGTTGTAGATTTCATTGACTGGTGCGATGTTTTGGTTTGACCACCACTGGCTAGCTCTTTTCCAGCCTGACCCTATATCAGCTAACATTACTCGTCCAGGAAGGCGATCACTAGGCATACGTAACACATGTCCTAACCATCTCAGTCTATGTAACTTCACAACTTCGTCGATTGTTTCCCCCTGTTTACCTAGAACTCGACGCCTAACCTCGATATTCCTCACCTTATTATGCCACTTCACACGGGGATAGAACGCAGGCACCTATGATCAAAGACAGCTAATCTTTTCATGTCTTCCACTCTCAATGGCCAGGTCTCTCTCACAGCCATAAAGGAGGACGGAGCGGACTGAGGAGCGGTACACCCGCCCTTTGGTCGATAGTCAGATATCTCGTCTACGCCAGAGACGGCATAAACTGGAATAAGCGAAACGAGCCCTGTGTATCCGTGCTGAGATTTCGTCAGAGATCAACCCGTCGGGGCTGATGGTGCTTCTTAAATAAGTGAAGCGGTCAACGTGCTCTACCACTTCACTTCCTATTTCTAATCTAGGAGTCGGTGTAGTCCAGTCCTGTAACATCATCTTCTGCAAAGTCTCCAGTAGGTGGAACGGTTTCGAGTTGACGACCCAAAGACTAAACGACGGACTCCTACACCTATGAGCAATGGCTGTCTGTCTGGATTCAACATAGAACTTGGGACCGAAGTGCAGAAGTTCGAGTTGCCACGTTCCAAATAGCACACAGAGGTAGACAAGAAGATGAGTGAAGAGAATCAATACAGTCTGACAAGTATAAGAGTGAAACAGAATGGGTAATGGTAGAAAGGAATATGAAAGATTACAGAGACTGAATATATCTGCGCCACCATGGCCCTGTAGCTACACATTTACAGTAAACAAAAAGATACACATGATTCACATTTGACTGTATTAGATGGTTGGAGCCAATCAGCAGGAGGGCCTTAGGCCTAGGTATCGTACTAGTTGGTGCTCACCAACAAGCAGTATCTACAGCCTCGAAGGAACTCGTGTGCCTTCTGAGATTCGAACCCGCGTCGCCCAGTGGGCGCTGTAGTCAGAGACGTTACCACTGAGCTATTCGGGCTGACGATTGACCTCCTGTAGGACTGTACTGGATACCTACATTGGACACTAGTCAGTAACTAGTGTAATGTGTCTAGTCCTATCTTTGTTGCAGACTGAATTCTATCAGTCAAGTTTACAATACCTAGGTTTCGTGCTAGTTGGCATTCATCAACAAGCCTTATCTGCAAACTCGAAGGAAAAAAGCAGTTAACTATAAAAGCAATCTCATTAAAACTACGAAACAACCAATACCAAAAGTCAAATCAAACTGATTATATATATATAAAATGAACAAAGAACCAACTAATATAAAGTGAAAGAAAAAGGATAAGTTATATTCGGCCATTCTAAACACTCTGACTATCAAGGAGAAACAAGGTATTCATTAGGAGCTTAAGTTGCGGTACACCTCGTTTATTTAGTTCCATTAAAAAGTAACTGTAAAGCCGTGCTATTGTAATTACTTATGTTCACATGGATATTCTGATTTGGTCGTTAGCCATCATGAGACGAATAGTTTCAACTTCCAAATGTCGTGCTACGTTCTAACTAATAAGTTGAAAGAAAACTGAATGGGTTTCAATACTACATGCATTTATAGGTTAACTGATAGAAGTCTCACCTCAGCTATCTCCAAATGATTCCAAAAACAGGCATAGTGTAAAGCTGTATTTCCGTGTTCATTTGCAGCATCCACATTCAAACGATGAGAATTTAGCAAATAGTGTACAACATCAAAATGTCCATGAGCAGCGGCTAAGTGTAATGCTGTATCATCACCCATATTTGTAGCGTTAATTCGAGTTCCACGAAGAACTAATAAATCAACTATATTTCTTTGTCCTTCACGAGAAGCCCAGTGTAAAAGACTGAATCGATGTTCATCTCCTTGATTCACATCATTTTCTATGTCGTCTAACCATAATTTTACTTCGTGAAGATTT